>CM032483.1:17187891-17207364 GCA_019059595.1 Marasmia exigua | reverse complement strand
TCCGCTTATGTACCGAAAAATTCTTCACACCAAATGGCCGCTTTTGGCGGTAATTTCGAGTACAATGCAGACCCAAAAGTTAAGTTATAAGTATTTAAAAAATAGTAATTTACCGAGGGGGTTGTAAACCCGAAAATGTTTAAATAGATATCCGGTTTCGTAGTAAAAATTAAAATCGATTGGTCGCTTTGTGCCCTACCCGTCACCTAAAGGGTCCGGCAGCGCGTATTCAGGTCCTCTGGAATTGCAAACGTCCTATAGGCTGGCGTAATCGCTTATCACCAGGCGGCCTACTCTTTGTTTGCCACCGACAGAGGTATGAAAAAAAAAACAGCAGGTCCATCCATCACATCATTGGATCTGATTCGTTGCGAATTATCTACCTACTTACCTAGGGTAGATATTTTCTTCACGAATCAATCCAATGAATACAAGGTGTTGAAAATTTTCAAAATCAAATATTTATTACTAATAGGTTATTCTGTCAGGATTGGAGTAAGCAGATAACATTGCTGGAATTATATCAAATCGTCTACGACTCGGTTAGTCACAGAAACATTGAAACTTGATTTATTATGTTTCGGTGCAAAGGTCACACAACGTTTCAAACAATATGACGATTTTTATTTAACGAAATCTTCTGAAGTTAATTCGGTGTATAATGGCGTCTGTCTTCACAGATAAGTATAAGTCTAGATTTGAGTGCCAATAAAGTTTGGACAGTTAGTAAGATATGCGGGCGTATTTTAAAGAAATGAGTCGATACCAACAAAATACCTATTATCTACCTAACCATTTGATCTACTAAACTGGATCTGGTATTTGATTAATCTCGAGATGTTAAAAAAAACCTATTATGCGAGAAATAATTACACAGACACAGAAAATTTGTTATATTGTTCTGCCTTTATTGATTATTAAGGCGACGGGTAGCCTAACTAGCGACAACAATCGATTTAAATTGTTAGCTACTAAACCGGATCTTTTTACACAATTTCGAGATAACAACCTCTGGCAAACACTTATACTATTTATTTAATACTTATAATTTTAACTGTTTTGTCTGCTTTTGCACTTAATTTTGGTTACCCGCCAAACGTAGCCGCGTTTTGGCGTGCAATCTATTTTTCGCCCAAAACGGACCAACATTTGGACTGTTATTAAATAAATAGTATAAATGTTTGCCGAGAGGTTGTAACCTCGAATTGGAGATTTTTAAAATAGATCCGATTTAGTAGGCTAAATTAAAATCGATTGTCGTCGCTAGTGTGCCTACCCGTCACCTTACTAAAACGGTGTTTGTAGAGCAGTTTCATTCTTTGTCCGAAAATTTGTATGTTTTTTTTTGTTTTTAACAACGTCAACCTTCTCTATGACACCGCTTTAACTAACAAAGGTTTATTAAGGTGACGGTTAGGGCAGCACTAGCGACCACTGATTTAAATTATTAGCAACCAAACCGATACCTTTTTACAATTTTGCTACCTGCAGCCTCTCGAACATACTATTTATTTAATACTTATACTTAACTTTTTGGGTCTTCTTTTGTAACTCTAAAATTTGAATTACCGCCAAAAAACGGCACTTATGGCGTTAATACCAATTTCGAGTACAAAACAGATCCAAAAGTAGTGCACAATTATTAACAGTAAATAGTATAATTGTTCGCTTAGGAGCCTCCGTTGTGAAAATTGTTTAAAATAGATACAGTTTAGTCGCTAACATTTAAATCGATTGTTTGTTCCGCTAGTTAGGCTACCCGTCGCCTTAATATCAATAAAGCAGACAATATAAAAATTTTCTTGTCTGTGTATTATTTCTCGCATATATGTTTTTTTTTACCATCTCGTGAGATTAGGTCCCAATACCCATTACTTGAATAATCTCGAGATGGTAAAAAATAAAATCATCCAAATTCGCCATCTCCAGGCTCCATAGCGACAACTTTGGACAGCACGGGTTTCACGGTAAAACGATTTTACGATAAATCAACATAGTACGACGTTCAATTTATAGAAACCTCGCTATTACTTGTATGTAGAACAGTCCTTTTTTTATGTTAGAGGGTTGGACAAACGAGCAAGCGAAGTCACCTGATGGAAAGTAATCACGCCGCCCATGAACATCCTCGCGAAATCAGAGAGATTCGTTAATGTTGTTACCGGCCTTTATTTGAAAAAGAGGACTCTTCTTCTCTGAAGGTCCCTAAGTCGTAAGACCGTCGGGAAATACTCATGCAGCCAAACCGTTCCACAGAACTGAGGTACGTTATAGAGTCTTCTTGACTGACTCGGTGGCGCAGTGGTTTGTGGGTCGCACTTTAAAGCGACGGCTGCGCAAGAGGTCCCGGGTTCGATCCCCGGGTCAAGCTAATACAAGTTTCTGTACCTAAGTTATCGGTTAAAAAAAATTGTATTTGCCCGGAGTCTGGAAGTTGACGGTCTTGTACGCCCGTGCCTCGGAAAGCACGTTAAACCGTTGGTCCTGCATCCGATCCCTCTTCGATCGTGTCACGCTGGTGTCCCGTCATAATATGAGGGTAAGATAATAGAGAGTGCACTTGTGTTTGCGCACTCACTTGAGCCCTATAATATATCCTGCGTTCGTGGCTGATCGTTATGATCGGCCGCCGTAAACGTAATCGGTTAGAGGATATTAAATACAGTATGTCCTTACATAATATATGTACCTATATGTAGAGCTACTAAGAATGCATTTTTATATCTATAGAGCTGATTCTCCTCGCCCTTCCACCCCGTTTTCACCCCCTTATCACGGCCATAGTATAAAAAAATAACAGTAAGCATTTGCTAGGTACTTACCTACCTATACTTATCTTTTATCATTACAAATCACGATCGTAAGTTATTACCTTATAAAAGCTCAAGCCATCTCGTTCCAATACACGATGTTAAAAGGGGCAGGCACGAGTTCAATTCTGGTACTTTTCTAACACCCGATTAGTATAGATAAATATAGATAGAGGATTATACTGATACTGGTTTAAGAGCCTGCTAAAAGCTCAGAGCAAATATTTCAAATATTTTTTTATATGAGCTTGACCACAATCTCACCTGATGGAAAGTTACATTAGGTCTAGGATGTAACGCGTTCGCCTAGAAGATATGCCTGTTCACTGCCTTAAAGATGTCCAGATTGTAGTGTATGCAATTTGAATTTAACTTTAACTTTAGATTGTATCCCTATCCATCCGGCAATCCGAATCCCTCTCTATTTTCAAGTCGCGAGTTAAAGATCATTTCTTATCTTTCTAAGCCTTTGTATTTCCTTTCATTGTCTCCTATTTCCCTGGTTAAGTATCTATCAATCCAATAAAACTGTTAGTATGTATGTTTATTTGTTTTGTAATGTACTAGTATGTATTAGTATTTATAGCTAGGTATATATTTATTTAATATAATGTATGTATGTATATACCATACTCGTATTTATACAATGTCTTTTTTTTTCTCTTTTTCTGACTTGCACTGCCTTACCTGCCCTGCCCTAAGGTTGTCTGGAAGAGATCGCTATTAGCGATAAGACCGCCTACATTGTTTTAGTATAATAACTTAGGCTAAGATCTGTAAATTTTGTGCAATAAAGTGTATCTATCTATCTATTGTATATTAATTTCAAATAAAGTATTTTCCCACCTCCCATGTTTTGTGTGGGAAGTGGGAAATCTTGCCAAAACTTTCTACGATATATGTGCTACTGACGTATGAGGAGCAAACGGATCACCTGAAAAAAGATTTCCGGTTCGCCGTCTATGGATGAGTAAGCGGCAGTGGACACAAGTAGGTATTACACCAGGGGAGTTTACTCCCTTGCCCTCTAGATTGGGTCAATGATGCTTGCTTGGACTGCTTCACACCTATAATGTACCAAGACGGTAATTAACACGATATTTATTATGTGAAACCAAATTTTGTACTCACATAATTAGCTCGACGTTTCGGTTACGTTACAGCAGCCGTGGTCACGAGCGGACAGTCCGCTCGTAGTCCGCTCGTGACCACGGCTGGTTTAAAAACAGGCGTGAAGCATAGTTTTTTAGATTTTCGCGTTGCATTATAACTATAATGTATCAAGACGGGAATTGACACGATATTTATTATGTGAAACAACATTGTGTACTCACATTTTTGACTCGACGTTTTGGCTACGTTACAGCAGCCGTGGTCACGAGCGGTCTACGAGCGGACTGTCCGCTCGTGACCACGGCTACTGTAACTTACCATTCATGCCCAATCGTTGCTCTCTCGCGGTAAGCTTCGTACAAGTAGTCCCACTGGAATATATTCACTGTTTTCTACAATATTACGTTATCGCTGGGAAAAGTTCAGGGGTCAACCGAGTGGGGGCTTTTGGGAGAAGCCGAAAATAGAACCGATGGGAGACGGCCTGTTATAGGGAAAGTTTTTGTTTAAGCTAAATATATAATCTACTATCTACCTATTTGATTACATTGATTTTTATGCAGTCTTTCAGGGTTCCGTAAATCAAACGGCTACATACAAAACGTGCGGCAGATGGTATATCTAATGGTAGGTACATCTCGTATTTTCATTCATTATAATGAATGTTATTATGACGACTGTGGCAAACCGACCTCTTTAAGTTAATCTTTTTTTTTTAGTTTTTATTTTCTTTCTCAATTTGATATTGTCATTGATTTGTTTGGTACAAACGGTACGTTAATATATTTTATTTCTATATTTATTTTCTTTTTTATTTTTTTTATTGTTTTCTTGCTATTTTTACCCATCGCCCTCGCTCGCTAACAACGACAGATAATTTGTTCAATGTAAAAAAAGCCCTATTCATAATAAATTAGGGAATTAAATACGGGTTCTATTTAACGTTCCCTCAAAATGAGTAAATTGTTAACCTAACCTAACCAAAAAGCACGCCAAAAAATTACCTTAACCATTAAAACGTTACCTAGAAGACACACCTCTCTGGCTAGTGAGTCGCATTCACATAAAAGATATTATATTGTTTCAATCTCCTAGCATAACTCTGCAGTCGCTGTTCGCTGTTATGTTCATCTTCATCAGCATTTTGTTCGTTGCATTATGCCCAGTTGACGATCCTATGAGCATCCTTGTTTTTTGTCTATTGCCTCCAAGAAGATGTTTTTTCCATGTCTTAGTTTCATCTCCGCTGAAGGCCTTAGTGTTTCATTTCTTGTTTTAAAACAAGTTCGGTTTATTACTTAGCATCGTTTGTATGGTACTGCATAATAATAATAAATGAATGATTATTCATTTATTATCTAACTCAGACCTCCTCAACTGAAACTTGAAGGTAAATATCATTAGGAACTGGTTAGTTGTTTAATGTAGTTAATGAGCAATGATCGGCCTTAGTTCACTTTACGGTAAAGCCTGATATTTGAAATCGACGTCATTTATTTTTAAATTTAAAAGTATAGGTACATATTTTATTTTTATTTTCTTATTTAATAATTCTCACAACATCTCATAGGTTGACCTGATTCCGTACTAAGTAGCTTAAGCACTTGTGTCACAGATATCAGACAACAGAGGAACACAAATATATACTTAAATACATATATTACACCCAGACACTGAACAAACACAAGTGTTCATCGCACGAATGTTTGTCCAGGGTGGGGATCGAACCCACGACCTTTGGCGTAAGAGGCAGGGTCACTACCAAATGCGCCATCCGGTCAGTCAATGAATGAAAATGAAAAACATATGAACATTCGCCCAAAATTCGATTTAATTTTTATCAATATTACCAATTCGATTCAATATGGCAATAGAATATTAAGAAGATACTTCTATTTTCACAAACACATTAGCGATCTCTCCGATTTCGCGGATGTTCATGGGCGGCGATGATTACTTTCCATCAGGTAATTCGCTTGTTCGTTTGTCCGCCTCAAGCATAAAAAAAACCATTAAATAGCATTATTTCAACTTTTAAAAACACGGAGTTTCACTAAAATAATTTTTACTGTACCTAACTAATTTATCTTGGTATCATCATCATCATCGTCAGCCCATTGAAGTCCCCACTGCTGGGGCACGGGCCTCCCTCAATCACATGAGGGGTTAATTGCCATACTCACCACGCTTGGCAGACGGGTTGGCGAGGGTTTTGATATAAGTGCAGAGTTTTCCTTCTCTGGGTGCTGATGATCATGCCAGCAGCTTTACCTTAGTCGCCTTATACGACACCTCGGTAAGAGTGAGGGTGGCCTATTCTACTCTGCCGGGGACATACGGCACGTTATCTTGGTAAGTTGTGAACAATATTTTAGTGATCCCAATATACCGAAATAACGACATTCCGGTTTATAAAAAAATCCGACGCAAGTAAATAAGAAATAACATAATTACATACCTTATTTCAATTAAATACTGCATCAGGCAACTAAAAAGCTCTTACTTAAATGTTATGACGATTCATAAAGCATTATTTATATTACTTATGTACCTACTTACTCCAAAAAATTAAGGATTATTATCATCTTTTAACAAAGGTATTTTGATATACAAAGTTAAAATACTTGGGAGCGTTTTAGTGTGCATCAAACAATCAGACAATGGACTTGCTTTCTGTGAAGCGTTATCATCATAAACAAGCGGTTATTTTCTTTTCCACGGTCGTTATAGAGGCGTCTTCCGTCGGACGCCATTTTTAATCAAATGTCAAAAAGACGGTTCCTTGCTTTTTAATCAAATTATGGTTCTTTATTTTGTAAAAAGCGAAATCTAGTAAAGTACATAAGTAAGAAGTTCTTTATTATTTTTTAATCCATTAACGCTCCTGGGGAGGGAATGAAGATGAGGATCTTTAGCCGGTTCTCGTGTCTCCTCACTCGGGCGTAGAAGGGTACTCCTAGTGCTTTAGTGGGTATACCTTCCGGCCACTACCAAATGAGCGGCGGGTTTGCTTAAGGGTGTCTGCTCATCAACATCTCGGTCCGGCAGCATTTCACCAGGGTAATAAAAAGAAGGATGTATGGAAATGGAAAGATGGAGACAGACTCCCCAAGATTGGGATTGGGAGAGGCCTACAAACAGCACAGGACTGTAATAGATTGATAGATTTACCAGTCAAGTAGTCTATACCCGTATGAGGGTATCAGTGGTTAGCTTAAATCATCGGTCGATCACGACAAGGTGTGTCTGAGTTCTTACATCCTTTCAGTAGAGGACTTTTAACAAAACTGGTGGACATATTACCATGTCTCTATCATTATAATAATAATGACAATTACTAATTAAAGTTTACAGATCCTAGTCTGGTACGGTATTATTACAAGTACAAATAGGTATATTAGTAGTTATGATGTATATATTTTAAAACCAGTTCGATTTAGATGCCTAAACTATTCGTATTATAGATAACCGACGGCATCGACGTGTGAGTTGGATTAGGGGTTCGAATCTGGAACTAAAATGTATTCAGAAATACGAAACCCTAAAACGGAATACATGTTTACATTATCCAACCGAAACGAAATGAAGCCTTCAAAATTCTTAATTTCTTCATGAGTAAATGAGGCATAACGGTAACCTCGAATACAGGACAGAACAGAATTAGTGTTTCCTAATTACTTTCATCAGTTAGCGAGACAGAATGTGTGCATAATGAAGAATTATTGTGATGATTAATCTTGCGTTTGAAAATAACTGGGTTACCTCTTCATTTCTAGACGATTTGACTGGACTTTTGGCGTTTTAGGTAAGTTTAGTTACACTGGAGAAACAGCCAATCTGGTTAGAAAAATCCAACTACCCGACCCGACAACCCAGGACGGATTGTCTTGGTGCAGAAGGATATAGCCCGAAAGACAGACTGGTGTTTTTTTTATGTGATAGGTGGCAGACGAGCAGGATCGCCTGATGGTGACCGATTGCCGCCGCCCATAGACACCCGTGATACCAGTGGAGTCACAAGTGCGCTGCCGACTTCTAAACCCCCCCCCCCCCTTTCCCCGGATTGGGCCTCCGGTACCCTCACTTATGCAGCGAAACAGCATAGTGTTGCTTTACGCCGGTTTTCTGTGAGGCGGTGGTATCACTCCGGTGGCGAAGCGTGGCTCTCACACGATCAAGAACTGGTGGTGACTGGTGGTGTAGTAAAAATGCTTCAGTGGAAGCTGTGGGATCAGAAAATACCTATCGGAAGGCCAAAAAGCAGATGGAGAGAAGACATAGCAAAGATTGGCGGGCAAAACTGGACGTCAACTGCCCAAAATAGAATAGAATGGAGAAGATTGAAGGCGGCCTACAATAAATTGGTTGAAAACGGCTTAAGATGATGATGATGACTGTTAATCGTATAGAAATTAAAATTTATTAATCTTACTATGACTGTTAGTTACCTTCTGTACCTATGTATCTACTATTTGTTATTTTTGTTATAGCAATCTTTTGTAATTTATTCTTTTAAGGTGACGGGTAGGGCACATTAGTGACGCCAATCGATTTGAATTTTTAGTAGCTAAAAATTAGAATCGATTGGCGTCGCCCGTGTGCCCTACCCGTCACCTTAAATAATTAGGTACTAATAGTGTGCGGTAGAAGAATTAGCGGCTTCGCAAAGCCCATTTATTCGACAAACTCGAAATGTCAGTGGGTTCAAAATGTGAATTAATATTTGCGCTAATTGCCTCGGACAGCGCCATT
The DNA here is from genome assembly GCA_019059595.1 of Marasmia exigua. Taxonomy (NCBI): domain Eukaryota; kingdom Metazoa; phylum Arthropoda; class Insecta; order Lepidoptera; family Crambidae; genus Marasmia; species Marasmia exigua. The sequence continues at coordinate 17,198,689 of CM032483.1, read as the reverse complement.
TTAATGATTCTGACCGCAAAAGGTGGTTTTGAAGTAATTAAGTAACTAGTCATTTTGGGTCAGTTTGAAAAGTAATTTGAACTCAGGAGGAACCTAGAAGTTATAACCTTATTGTGTTTGGTAGAGCAATTCTTTGCAATTTATTCTTAAGTAAATAACACACTTAAAAAATTCACCGTAGGGCTCAGGTGGGACTCGAACCCAAAACCTTCCACAGTCCGGGTGGCTGCACTAACCATTTATTTATGCTATCCGAACCCCTTGCTAAGACGACGAATTTTGTAAGTGCTTGAATCGTCATGAGCCGACGATAGTCTCATCAATATTGTAGGTACAACCCGTGCGGATAAAGAATGGGATCAGAACTTTAAACAATTTCGGGGTTACAATCTCTAGGCAAACACTTATACTATTTATTAAATAACCATGCACAAATGTTAGATTCGTTCTTGTACGCGAAAAATTGATTTACGCCAAAAGTGGCCGCTTTTATTCCGGACCTATTATTAGTTCGCGATTTGTAATAAGGGTAGCCGTGTGGTCCCCGGCAGAGTAGAATAGGCCACCCTCACTCTTACCGAGGTGTCGTAAAAGGCGACTAAGGTAAAGCTGCTGGCATGATCATTAGCACCCAGAGAAGGAAAACTCTGCATTTTTAAAACCCTTGCCAACCCGTCTGCCAAGCGTGGTGAGTATGGCAATTACCCCTCATATGATTGAGGGAGGCCCGTGCCCCAGAAGTGGGGACTTCAATGGGCTGATGATGATGATGATGATGATGAATAAGGGTGTCAATGCGTGCCTTTGCCCAACACTGCATTAAAAGCCTCAGGATTCGGCGGGTACGGCTAAAAGAAGCCGCGTGGGCTGATGCAATTCAAAGGTTTTAAATTAGTGTCTAGTGGTTTTTAGTGTGCAAGTTTGGTGTTTGTGCAGTGAAGTGCCGCAAAGTGATCCTAATAATAAGAATCGTTCGATTGTATCGTTTTTAATACTGCTATTGTGTGTCGAGTGCGTTGTCTCGTGACAACTTGCTTGGACCTAATAGAGTCTTAAAAACCGCGATTGCTTTTAGAGTGATATCCGCTGAATCCGTAGGTCGATAAAACGCAAAACACCGGCGTTTTATAGCTTGAATTTATTTTCTTTCCCATTTGAGTCGAAAACCTAATCGCATTGCTATGCAATCGTCCGTATCTCATAATAGTTCGTCGAATGCATTTACCACGGTCGTCAGTGGCTGTCAGTGTGGTCAGCGTCAGCCTGACCGTCTTTCGCCACGGGGCATCTTACGATGTCGAAGGCGAAGGCGAAGTGCAGCTCTCACAGATCTACTTCAGGTCAGTTTTTTTTTTTACATGTTGTATATTTTATTATGAGTCGTCGCTCGAAGGTACAGCTTGTAAATCAGCGCTGCAGCGGCTGCTTAGCGGTTGTTGTAGCACATGCTGAGGCTGAACCTTGTTGGCCGCAACTTGATAATGTTTTGTCCTTATTCAGATTTGTATGTAATTTGTTGTGGTCAATAAATTATTTCTTATTCTTATTCTTACTTAATACACGATGTACCTGTGTGATATATGTGAACATAATACATCCCTTTAGCCACGTGTTCTAACAATCCTTTTGACCGTGGAAGAGCCACGCTTCGGCATGAAAAAAGCATGAAGTATGAATGAATGAATGAATATACTTTAATTGCACTCAAAATAAAGCATGAAAACTTAAAAACTAGATATTACAGGATGTGTACAACAAAGGCGGCCTTATCACTATAAGCGATCTCTTCCAGGCAACCTTTGGATGGACACTTGATGAAGGTGTAGGGCGGTGCAATCTTAAATATTTATTTACTTACACAGAAAGGTTAAATGCAAATACATAAATAAAATATGAATATACTAATACATACAATATATATATACGAATGGGATCAGAAATGGCGGCGCATCTATTCACTTCTCGCTCGCACACTATTTGCGTCTATACTCGCACCCCACGAGTGCGAGCGTACCCCTCGCAGAACCGACAACCGATGGGGTAAACGAGTTCTGGAGCGGAGACCGCGTCTTGGCAAACGTAATGTAGGGCGCCCTCTGGCTAGGTGGGGGGACGATTTGCGCAGGATGGCTGGCAAGAGCTGGATGCGAGAAGCCATGGATAGATCACAGTGGCGAACAATTGGAGAGGCCTACGTCCAGCAGTGGACTGCGATAGGCTGATGATGATGATGATGATGATTGTGCTAAAAGTCAGAAGGGTAAGATTTTCCATTTCTTTTGGTTATGATAGCAGCATTGCTTGACGGATGGAGCAATGGTACCACAGTGGAATGCGCCTTCTACGACTATACAGGGGACCAGATTCGAATTCGTGCGGGAAAACATCGTGGGGAAACCTGCAGGTTTCGGTTAGTTTCTGGAACGTGTAACCATGATTCAGTTGGTTTGGTTCCCTTGTTAAGGTGACGGGTCGCGCACACTAGCGATGCCATCGATTTTAATTTTTAGCTACTAAACCATATCTATTCTAAACAATTTCGGGGTTACAACCTCTCAGCAAACACTTATACTATTTATTAAATGACCCACAAATGTTGGGTTCAACGCGTAGGTACGCGAAAAATTGATTCATGCCAAAAGCGGCCAATTTTTCGCGTACAAAAACAGACCCTACATTTGTATGTGCATGGTTATTTAATAAATTGTTTATGTGTCTGCCAAGAGGTTGTAACCCTGAAATTGTTTAAAATAGATCCATACATGTAATCTGGGATCCCTCGGCCACTACCAATCATCAGGTGATCCGTTTGACCTCTCACATACTATGCGTATTTTACCGCTCTTAGCGATTTCATCCAGACATCCTTTGAGTAGAGAATTGAAACAGTGTCCTCCTATTGAAATAAATAGTATAGGTGTTTGCCGAGAGATTGTAATCCCGAAATTGTTCAAATAGATCCGGTTTAGTAGCTAAAAATTAAAATCGATTGGCGTCGCTAGTGTGCCCTACCCGTCACCATAATGGGTTGCGTCATTGTAATAACAAGACTCCCTAAATCCTGAATCATGGTCTATGAATTCGTACGTGAGCTTCAGAGTGATCGCTATGGATGCAACCAGGAATTACACGCTGAGATGGATTTAGGGGATAAGCGTCTCGGAATGCGTAGCCTAAGGCACTCTTCGGCTAGGTGGAGTGACGATCTGAGAAAGACGTCCGGTATAGACGGATGCGATAAACCGAAGACAGAGAAATGGAAAACATTGAGCAGGCCTGTGTCCAGCAGTGATCTGAGAATGGCTAGTGATGATGGATGGATGAGGATCCTACAGAATACCGAAATAGAAACTGATAGGCTATCCCTCATATTGCCGTGCCGTTACGTTGCCGTGTGGTCCCCGGCAGAGTAGAATAGGCCACCCTCACTCTTACCGAGGTGTCGTAAAGGGCGACTCAGGTAAAGCTGCTGGCATGATCATCAGCACCCAGAGAAGGAAAACTCTGCATTTATATCAAAACCCTCGCCAGCCCGTCTGCCAAGCGTGGTGAGTATGGCAATAACCCCTCATGTGATTGAGGGAGGCCCGTGCCCCAGCAGTGGGGACTTAAATGGGCTGATGATGATGATGATGATGATCCCTCATATACCAACATATATGTAATCTGGGATTCCTCGGCCGCTACCAATCATCAGGTGATCCGTTTGACCTCTCACATACTATGCGTATTTTACCGCTCTTAGCGATTTCATCCAGACATCCTTTGAGTAGAGAATTGAAACAGTGTTCTCCTCAGTTTAGCGTGAAATTCCCGGTTGCGTCCAAAGCTGTCCCTTTGGAGCCCGGGTGCGCTTAGACCTTGATTCAGAATATGCAATCAAGCGACTGCCGTCTGACCTTCACAGCTCTTCAAGGTGACGTGTGGGGCACACTAGCGACGCCAATCGATTTTAATTTTTAGCTACTAAACCGGATCTATTTTAAACAATTTCGGGGTTACAATCTCTCGGCAAACACTAACACTATTTATTAAATAACCATGCACAAATATTGGGTCCGTTTTTGTACGCGAAAAATTGATTTTTTTTTTTTTTCATAGGCTTGTTTACAGCACTTACAAATCGTCATACATTTTAATGACTTAAAACTATTTATAAGTACTTATGTATAATTTACATGTTAATACATATATACGTTGATACATAAAATACACTAAAGAAATAAATAAACATAATGCGATTCTACCACCGGCTCGGAAAGTTGTTTCTGGTCGAGAAGATCCGGCAAGAAACTCGCCAGTTACTCTTTTTAATCGCCAAACTAACTTTCATACAATGTTGTGTCATCTTCATACCAAGCCATACAGTTTAATTGTTACACAAAATAAAATAAAGGAAATAATAATAAAATAAATATTATGAGGTAAACCGAAGCAGCCCAGTCCCCAAAGGTGGCACCTGTTCACAAGTATGACGTACGTGTCAGCCATCATTTCACTCAACCATATTAGAGGGAATGTAATGACCCGCCACATAGCGCCACCACCTCAGAGACATTTGAGTGAGCATGAATACTTAGGTTCCCCTCATAGGTCACAAAGAGTAGTAGTTACTTAATCCAGACTAATAAACTGCAGGACTCACGCCAAAAGCGGCCACTTTTGGCGGTTTTCCAAAATTCGAGTGCAAAAGAAGACCAAACAGTTAACTATAAGTATTAAATAAATAGTATAGGCGTTTGCCGAGAGATTGTAATCCCGAAATTGTTCAAAAAGATCCGGTTTAGAAGCTAAAAATTAAAATAGATTGGCGTCGCTAGTGTGCCCTACCCGTCACCTTAACAGGGGAACCAGACAGGGAGAACTATGCGAAACGTGTTGTTTCTGAAACGTGTAACCATGTTTTCTCTCTTCAACGCAGGAATAGTAGAATAATAGGCAAATAAATTTGATAAATCATACTAGGTGCATGCTCGAATTAGAACCACGACCGGAAGAAGCGTTTTTTATCCGCTCCAGGTGATCAGTCTGATCGTCTGCCCCCAATCGAAAAAAAAGATCAAAATTCAGAGTATTTAAACACGGCCGTAATCTAGGTCACCAGCTTTCTCTGTGACCTTTTGCGATCAAGTTCGAGAATCGCCACCTACGCCTCAGATCGGATTAGGCGTCTTAGCGTTATTTCCGCCTAAATTTGGCGAGAGGAATAAAAGATAACGGTATTATGGAAGCTTGAACGCCAAAAAATAAGATTTAGGTACATTTGGACTAAAGGACTTGGATAAAGCCGTGTGGTCCCCGGCAGAGTAGAATAGACCACCCTCACTCTTACCGAGGTGTCGTAAAAGGCGACTTAGGTAAAGCTGCTGGCATGATCATCAGCCACCAGAGAAGGAAAACTCTGCATTTATTTCAAAAGCCTCGCCAACCCGTCTGCCAAGCGTGGTGAGTATGGCAATTACCCCTCATTTGATTGAGGGAGGCCCGTGCCCCAGCAGTGGGGACTTAAATGGGCTGACGATGATGACATTTAGACTTCGTTGTAATTCAGACTTTTGCCTTAAGGCGACGGGTAGCCATAACTAGCGACACCATTCGTTTTTAATTGTTAGCTACTTATCTGATCTGTTTTAAACAATTTCGGGGTTACAACCTCTCGGAAAACACTTATTACTATTTCGTCCATTTTGTACAGGGAAAATTGATTACCGCCAAAAGCGGCCACTTTTAGCGTGTTGGTTAAAATAGATCCGGTTTAGTAGTTAAAAATTAAAATCGATTGTCGTCACTAGTGTGCCCTACCCGTCACCTTAAGTCACCTGTTCAGGGTGTAAATAGTATAAATGTTTGCTTAGAGACTCCCGATCTCGTAGCCTAGTGGCGTCGAACGATAGAGACTCCCGCTCCGAAATTGTTTAAAATAGATCCGGTTTAGTAGCTAACAATTTAAATCTATTTGTCTCGTTAGTTAAGGCTAACCGTCGCCTTAATAGTGCCCTTATGCTAAATAGACATGTTTATTACACTTTCGCCGGCAATCAGCTGATTAACCCAGTGACCCGGGGCAGAGTAATCAGTGCTATAAACTGTTGAGTCATCACTTAGCCTCTGTTACACCACTAGTGTCGTGACCCGAGCGGTGGGGATTTTGCTGGACAGGGGACTCCTGCTTGTGTGTCTGTGGACACCTATTTGTGTCGAAAAAATATTCTTTACTTTGTTTCTGAAAACTGAGGGCCTATTTTAAAGCAGACGTTACGACCGAATCGGAGTTTCCCTCTCTTTCACACGCGCTGTGTGTCTCCTTTGTTTGGATGCGACAGGTAGGTATATTCTCGTTCGTTACGGGACGGTGACGGGTAGGGAGGGCTAAGGGCACACTAGCGACGCCAATCTATTTCAATTTTTTAACTACTAAACCGGATCTAATTTAAGCAATTTCGGGGTTACAATCTCTCGGCAAACACTTATACTATTAGTTGATATTTTATAGCAATCTTTTTGCGATTTATTCTTAAGTAAATAACACACTTAAAAATTTCATCTCGTGTTCAGGCGGGACTCGAACCCACACCTTCCACAATCCGGGTGAATGTACTACCAATTATACCACTGAACGCGTTACTAAGTCGACGAAATTTGTAAGTGCTTGCTTCGACATGAGCTGTCGATAGTCTCATCAATATTGTAGGTATATTTACAATATCCAGTGGAAATATTATTACAAATATTTGACCACCAGTTAAGATGAGACTGCTAAATCAATAGTTGATATTTTATAGCAATCTTTTTGCGATTTATTCTTAAGTAAATAACACACTTAAAATTTTTTTCGAAAATTTCGACAGCTCATGTCGAAGCAAGCACTTACAAATTTCGTCGACTTAGTAACGCGTTCAGTGGTATAATTGGTAGTACATTCACCCGGATTGTGGAAGGTGTGGGTTCGAGTCCCGCCTGAACACGAGATGAATCGAAAGGCATGCCTTTCGATTCGATTATTATCACAAGAATTCAAATCACTTACGTAGCCAAAGCCAGACTTCAGCATTCATCTAAAATATTATGATGGTAACATTGACGAAACTTACCTGTAACAAAATAACAATACTATGTTAAAAATAGAAGTAAAAATACCAAACAACAATTCGACTGCTACTAGAAGATCAGCACTGTGAGTACGCAGAATAAAAAAAAGCAAAACAAGGAAGTAAGACGTTAGAATACAGAAAAAACGCCCACTCATCTATACAAGTGTACACTTAGGTATAATGGCATTGGTTAGAAAATTCACAGAGACAGTATCTCGAAAATTTCCTAGCATTACCCACCGCAGCTAACAAGGCAAGGTCGAGCAAAGTGATGGCCCCTAATATCTAGATTACCGTGAGTTTATCGATAAAATCCATACTATTCATTACAGAAAAAATTGGTGGTGCCACTGAATCGTAAAAGGGCTCTTAGCGCTCAAAGGTGAAGCTCATTGGTAATCGAAGAATGCAAGCGAAAACTTAAAAATGGAACTCAGATTAGCGCATAAACCGACCGTTGAAACCGTTAATGGACAACATTTCAAAATTGCTAAGCTCTGAAACAAAAAATACCAATTCTTTGTTTACTTTTCTATTCATTTTTTATATTGCTTATTTACTAAGAAAAAAATTAAAAACTAAAAAACGTAAGATGACGTCATCGGACGGCAGAATGTAAAATATTTCTTTGCTTAGCACATTATAGTTTTAAATTTACGTAATGCCAAACCCATGACTTGTAACTGTCAAAAAAAATACAACTTGTCAACATTGAATGTATGAATGACGTTGACAATATTAAAACAATGATAAGCAAAGGAATATCGCTGTATTCAACCGTCCGATGACGTCATTTGGCGCTTACGTCTATTTAGAATAAAAAGAATTTCAATAATTATTTTATGCATGAAAATGGACCAATTTTGAAAAAAGAAAAAATATGGGTCTGTTCATTTTATGTCTACTTTCATATAAAAAAACAATATGGACATGTTAAAAATATGAAATGTTGTCCATTGATCACGTTCAATTTCAGCGACAAAATCAGCGCTTAATTTTTCACGTGCTGGTATAACGTAGGTTTTTAGGGTTCCGTAGCCAAGTGGCTAAAATTTGTTCTTTGTTTATCCGTCTGTATGCACGCTTTTTTATGTGATGGAAGGCAGACGACAGATCACCTGATGGTAAGCAATTGCCGCCGTTTATTGACACCCGTAACTGCCATGCTGTAACCAGTGGAGTCATAAATGCGTTGTAAGCTCCCCTCCCATCCGGATTGGGTCTCAAGAATTTGCCGCCCCCTTTTGTTTGCTGCTTGGGGCTGTGGCCCCCACCACCGCCCCACTCTAAGCCGCTGATGATTATGATCCCCGAATAAGTACTCAATGGCCCTTAAATTGGGAGTTGGTGAAACATTACGCTATCCTTATCCTTTTAACACAACTTTATGACAGAGAGAACCACAATGATAAAGCATCTTTAAGAAAAAAAGATTTTAAAAAGAAAAAAGTTTCCCTTTTTTTGTACGGTTTTTTTTCATAGAATTGTTTTTTTTTTCATGGTGTTTAGTGTCTCATTTTTTGACAGAACCTCCTCTTTTTTGACGTCGGTAAAAACTAATATGTTTTTAAAAATATAGTTTTCTATAGGTTTACTTATAATTATATCGATATCGATAGCCTAAACTTTGTAACCACACAACACTTTTCACAATCTCCCAACGGAAATTTCCCGACTCCCGAACAGGGGCCATTCATCACCCTCCACCCCCTCCCCCTCCCCCTCCTCTGACGTCGTGGGTGGATGCTGCAGTACGCTCTAGGTTGTGACCGTGACCTTCGTGACCTTGCGCCGTAACGTTCTAAGAGTTTTGACAAGGGTATCATTTATCTGGATAAGGTGTTATAAAAAAAAGTTTGTTGTCCTTTACTCCTGAGAGTTACCGAGGGAGAGCCACGCTTCGGCATGAATCCAGCTTGATGATACCACGGCCTCAAAGAAAACCGGCGCGAAGCAGCGTCTATGCTATGATTATGATGTAACGGAGACACATTTTTTTATTTATGTGTTCGGTGGCAGACAAGTAGACGGATCGCCTGATGGTAAGCGATTGCCGCCGCCCATGGACTCGCGACTAGTGGAGTCACAAGTGCGCTACCAACCTTTAAACGCCCTTTGAGTGAGGGTGCCAGAGGCCCAATCGGGGGGCCTCTGGTACCCTCACTCACGCAGCGAAACACACCACAGTGCTGCTTCATGCCGGTTTTCTGTGAGGCCGTGGTATCACTCCGGTCGAACCAGCCTATTTTGACGAAGCGTGGTTCCCCCACGGTCGACTTATTTGGAACATCAACTGTCAGATAGATCTGTGATTAAACCGTTGATTCGGAATGTTAATTTCTAGTGAGAATCAGCAAGAAACTTAGTAGTTACTGTTTCAAATTAATATGGTAATTACAATTTTTATTCTTATACAAAGTAATTGATTTTGTTACGAATGAATTATGGATCCCCTCCTGCTGTGTCATGTAATATACCTATCTTTTTTCTCGCGTAATAAGATGGAAAGATGGTTACCGATTCACCCCAAACAGCCCACAGCTTACTCTTTCGCTCTGGATTCGGATTATTCCACTCATTCAGTTCATTCAGCTCACTCGGAACATTCAGCTCATTTGGATCATTCGACCCAATCGGATCATTCAACTTATTCGGATCATTCGACTCACTCGGGTAATTCAACTCATTCGGATCGTTCGGCTCACTCGGATCATTCGGCTCATCCGTATCAGTAAGCGAGCTTACTACCGCGTATCGATTGATCACTCTGGTCGAGATGTGCGAGCTGCGCGCGGGGGAATAGATTTTTTGTAATACGAGTAATATCTGTCAATGCCTATTTTTTAGATTAAGTATTTAATTTAATTTAACTTAATTTCTTTATTAAAGAACACAGACAGTTTACAATCATTACAGATAATAACTTAGTATTGTTTATTAAATTAACTTAAGTCTAGATCGTAATCTAATAAAAGTGTTCCTAGCGTGTTTAAAATTAGTATTTTTTATCAAATTTAAAACAATTGGTGCATCACAAAACAAAAATAATACACAAAAAAATAATAAAATAATAATTTGTGAACATTGAAAATACAGTAAGCATTACATTAAAATCAAAATAATAATAATAAAAAAACTACAATGTTATTATTATTAAAATTAGAATTGAGAATAAAAAAAATAATAAGATAACATATTATTATAATTATAAAATAAACAGTACTAAGTATTAAAGAGGGTTTAGAGACTCCTCCTGAAAACATTTGGATTGGCAGCAAAGATATCGATATCATGTTTCAGATCGTTGTATTCGCGACACATGCGGACTATGGGGTTGAAGAAAGAAGTATTGTTTTTATAAACTCTTAAAGAAAATAGTTTAGGGTATAATAATAATATAATATGAATATAATATGAATGCTTTACCTAATTCAGTTTGCCTAGAGAACTATAGTATCTAGACAAACCTAATATAGGCTTTAAGATACTATTAAGTCAAATAATATGTCTATAAACGTTTTTATAAATAAATAAAACAAAAAGATTCTTCTTTGAGTCGAATGATACATTCGGAGCGAACATTAGAGATTCGGAACAGTGTATCATTTGGCTGAGTCGGATCACTGAGTCGTTTCAGTATAGAGTTGCACACGTCTAATTCGGTCGTAACGTCAGGCCACAGGCCATGAGTTGCCAACCTTCACTAT
>CM032483.1:17145945-17180148 GCA_019059595.1 Marasmia exigua | reverse complement strand
TCTTGCATGAGTAAATGAGGCATAACGGTTACCTCGAATACAGGAGAACAGAATTGGTGTTTCCTAATTACTTTCATCAGTTAGCGAGACAGAATGTGTGCATAATGAAGAATTATTGTGATGATTAATCTTGCGTTTGAAAATAACTGGGTTACCTCTACATTTCTAGGCCATTTGACTGTACTTTTGGCGTTTAGGTAAGTTGGAGACACTGGAGAAACAGCCAATCTGGTTAGAAAAATCCAACTACCTGACCCGACAACCCAGGACAGATTGTCCTGGCGCAGAAGGATATAGCCCGAAAGACAGACTGGTGTTTTTTTTTTTATGTGATAGGTGGCCGACGAGCAGGATCGCCTGATGGTGACCGATTGCCGCCGCCCATAGATACCCGTGACACCAGTGGAATCACAAGTGCGCTGCCGACCTCTAAACCCCCCTTTCCCCGTATTGGGCCTCCGGTACCCTGCTTATGCAGCGAAACAGCATAGTGTTGCTTCACGCCGGTTTTCTGTGAGGCCGTGGTATCACTCCGGTCGAGTAGACCCACTCATGGCGAAGCGTGGCTCTCACACGATCAAGAACTGGTGGTGACTGGTGGTGTAGGAAAAATGCTTCAGTGGAAGCCATGGGATCAGAAAATACCTATCGGAAGGCCACAAAGAAGATGGAGAGAAGACATAGCAAAGATTGGCGGGCAAAACTGGACGTCAACTGCCCAAAATAGAATAGAATGGAGAAGATTGAAGGCGGCCTACAATAAATTGGTTGAAAACGGCTTAAGATGATGATGATGACTGTTAATCGTATAGAAATTAAAATTTATTAATCTTACTACGACTGTCAGTTACCTTCTGTACCTATGTACTATATGTTTTTTTTTGGTTATAGCAATCTTTCGTAATTTATTCTTTTAAGGTGACGGGTAGGGCACATTAGTGACGCCAATCGATTTTAGTTTTTAGCTACTAAACCGGATCTATTTTAAACAATTTCGAAGTTACAATCTCTCGACAAATACTTATACTATTTCTAAAATAACCATGTATACTTAACGCTAAATACCAATAAATAACGTGAAAAATTTATTTAGCGGTTAGCAAAAGATCGTGGATTCGAGTCCCACCCGAAGACTGTCGAAAATTTTTTAAGTGTATTATTTACCTATGTATTATGTTTATCTATTTTGAGTGGTTATACTTATACTTAAGTAAATAACACACTTTAAAAAAAACACCGTAGGGCTCTGGTGGGATTCGAACCCACAACCTTCCACAGTCCGGGTAGCTGCACTAATCATTTATGCTAACCGAACCCCTTGCTAAGACGACGAAGATTGTAAGTGCTTGAATCGTCATAAAAAAAACAAAGAAAACCTAAGAAAGTATACCTACAATATTGATGAGACTATCGTCGGCTCATGACGATTCAAGCACTTACAAAATTCGTCGTCGTGGAACGTTGTGGGTTCGAGTCCCACCTGAGCCCTACGGTGAATTTTTAAGTGTGTTATTTTGCTTAAAATTCAAAGTTCAAAGTTCTTTATTTGCAGTAAATGTGGTAACAAATGATCTTATAACGTAAACTAGAGCACACACTTAACTGTATAACAGCATGCAAATTTTTATACTTGTTATTGAAGTATTTTAATAAATCTAAAATCAAATCAAATTGGTACCTACATTGGTCAATCAATACATATTAAATCAAATTTAAAGTATTTAACAATCATGTCAATTGAATAATTGTATTAGGACATTTAAAATTTGAATTCAAAATATTCATTAATGGAGTAAAAACATTTTTCAATTAATACCGTGCGCAGTTTGTACGTAAACTTGTGGTATGGTAATTCTTTCCACTCATCTGGTAAATGGTTAAATATCTTTACACACATTGTATAGCAGTTTCTGCGGCAAATATCTGTTAAACTGTGTGGCATCACCAAGCGATTTGGATGCCTTGGATTGAAAGTACAGACTTCGTTCCTTTTTTTAAAGAATAGGGGGTACTTTTTTACAAATTTGCTTATTTCCAAAATATAGATACTGGGCAGTGTTAATACTTTCAATTCCCTGAACAGACCTTTGCAGCTGGTCATTTGCGATACGTCACAGAAATTGCAAAGAATTGCTATACCAAACACAATATGGTTATAACTTCTAGTTTCCTCCTGAGTTCAAATTACTCTTCAAACTGACCCAAAATGACTAGTTACTTAATTACTTCAAAAGCACCTTTTGCGGTCAGAATAATTAAAATGGCGCTGTCCGAGGCAATTAGTGCAAATATTAATTCACATTTTGAACCCACTGACATTTCGAGTTTGTTGAATAAATGGGCTTTGCGAAGCCGCTAATTCTTCTACCGCACATTAGTACCTAATTATTTAAGGTGACGGGTAGGGCACACTGGCGACGCCAATCGATTTTAATTTTTAGATTCTAAACCGGATCTACTTTAAACAATTTTGGGGTTACAATCTCTAGGCAAACACTTATATTATTTATTAAATAACCATGCACAAATGTTAGATTCGTTCTTGTACGCGAAAAATTGATTCACGCCAAAAGTGGCCGCTTTTGTTCCAGACCTATTATTAGTTCGCGATTTGTAATAAGGGTGTCAATGCATGCCTTTGCCCAACACTGCATTAAAATGCCCCAGGATTCGGCGGGTAGGGCTAAAAGAAGCCGCGTGGGCTGATGCAATGGACAACATTTCATATTTTTAACATGTCCATATTGTTTTTTTATATGAAAATAGACATAAAATGAACGTACACATATTTTTTCTTTTTTCAAAATTTGTCCATTTTCATGCATAAAATAATTATTAAAATTCTTTATATTCTAAATAGACGTAAGCGCCAAATGACGTCATCGGACGGCTGAATACAGCGGTATTCCTTTGCTTATCATTGTTTTAATAAAAAGAAGGTGCAACTGTCAAAGGTAAATAATACTAGTGTCAACGTCATTCATTCAATCAACGTTGACAAGTTCTTTTTTTTGACAGTTGCATGTCATGGGTTTGGCATTTCGTAAATTTAAAACTATAATGTGCTAAGCAAAGAAATATTTTACATTCTGCCGTCCGATGACGTCATCTTACGTTTTTTAGTTTTTAATTTTTTTCTCAGTAAATAAGCAATATAAAAAATTAATAAATATATATTCGCGCAGCGGAAAAGTAAATAAAGAAATGGTATTTTTTGTTTCAGAGCTTAGCAATTTTGAAATGTTGTCCATTCAAAGGTCCAAAATGTGGCAGACGAAAGCAAACGTGAAACGCGAAATAAAAATAGTGAAAGAATATAATTAAATTAATAAATAAAAAATACAAACCAACATTCCAAGCTAGATTTTTACGACAAGAAAGAAACAAAAAAACAATGACAACTTCTGTCAATATAAGTAAAAACATTATAAAAAACTAAAGAGACCCAAGGAGTCTGTACTCGACATGGAGTCTAGTGGTTTTTAGTGTGCAAGTTTAGTGTTTATTTGTGCAGTGAAGTGCCGCAAAGTGATCCTTATAATAAGAATCGTTGGATTGTATCGTTTTTAACACTGCTATTGTGTGTCGAGTGCGTTGTCTCGTGACAACTTGCTTGGACCTAATAGAGTCTTAAAACCCGCGATTGCTTTTAGAGTGATATCCGCTGAATCCGTAGGTCGATAAAACGCAAAACACCGGCGTTTTATTGAGTGACTGTGACTTTGACTGACTTCGACTTTTGACTACCTACTTGTTCTCAATAAGTTACTTGACATTGGCGAATTATCTTCGGTTGTCCCGCTTAATAATGCCTAAAATCTAAAACATGATAATGGCAAGAGTAATTCTCAGTCGAGAAGTTGATTGCCACAAATAAAATAAGAAGAAGAAGAAAATGCCTCAGCTTGAATTTATTTTCTTTCCCATTTGAGTCGAAAACCTAATCGCATTGCTATGCAATCGTCCGTATCTCATAATAGTTCGTCAAATGCATTTACCACGGCCGTCAGTGGCTGTCAGTGTGGTCAGCGTCAGCCTGACCGTCTTTCGCCACGGGGCATCTTACGATGTCAGGCGAAGTGCAGCTCTCACAGCTCTACTTAATACAAGATGTATCTGTGTGATATATGTGAACATAATATATCCCTTCCGCCTTCGTTGTACATATCCTGTAATACCTAGTATTAAGTTTTCTTACTATACTTTGAGTGCAATAAAAGTATTTTCATTCATTCATTCATTCAATCATTCATTCATTCATTCTTCCCTTTAGCCACGTGTTCTAACAACCCTTTTGACCGTGGAAGAGCCACGCTTCGGCATGAAAAAAGCATGAAGTATGAATGAATGAATGAATATACTTTTATTGCACTCAAAATAAAGCATGAAAACTTAAAAACTAGATATTACAGGATGTGTACAACGAAGGCGGCCTTATCACTATAAGCGATCTCTTCCAGGCAACCTTTGAATAAAGGACACTTGATGAAGGTGTAGGGCGGTGTAATCTTAAATATTTATTTACTTACACAGAAAGGTTAAATGCAAATACATAAATAAAATATGAATATACTAATACATACAATATATATTATATATTTGATTAATAAATAGATAAATATAGCAACGAAAATAATAACAATGGATCCCAAAGCAGACGAATGATTCTCAGAGGACAGGAAAACAGGAGGAGGAAGTAATACCACGGCCTAAGAAAACCGGAGTGAAGCAGCACTGTGCTGTGTTTCGTTGCGTGAGTGAGGGTACTGCAGGCCCAATCCGGGAGAAAGTCGTCTAATAATGATGACAAAGTTCACTCAAGAGCAAATAAGATAACGGATGAAAGAATTGAGTTCTGACTTTCAATATAACCAGATTTGCTACATATTGTATAATAGTCCAAGCTAAAACCAGAACTGGATTCAACGCTTAGCCACGATTCGACCAAACTTTATCCAAGAACTTATCTATGGTACGATGATATACCATAGATTTATTATCGGATTAAGATTGGTAGAATCGGGGCTAAGGGTCGATTCGACCAACCTTATTTCAATAATAAATAAATCTACTTACCCCTTTTCTTAATTCGCTATACTTTTCCTCTACCCTGAGGTTGTCTGGAAGAGATCGCTATTAGCGATAAGACCGCCTACATTGTTTTAGTATAATAACTTAGGCTAAGATCTGTAAATTTTGTGCAATAAAGTGTATCTATCTATCTATCTATGGTATAGCGCTGTCATTCTATACAAATCTGACGTTATACCATAGATTTATCCACGGATGAAGATTGGTCGAAACCAGCCCTATTGGAAAAATGGACACTTAAAAATAATTTAGGTAAACAGGCATACGTATAAGTATTTATGTAATAGGTAACAATAATTGCCGTATGCCGTATACACTTTCCCACAAAAGCCGTACACACAAATGCGACCAAGTGGTTCCGTAATATTTTATTGAATCATGATGAGAAAATGCGAGCATCAAATCTGTCGTCACAGCAACACTTGCGTTCCTACGTGAAAAAACAGGTTTTATTTATCTTAATAATTTATTTAAAAAACAAACAGTGTCACAAGTAAATTAGGTGACCTAGGTATATCGACGCCTGAAAGGAAATATTGACTAAGCTCCATTTTTGGCCAAATTTAGTTAAATATACAGTTTTTTCTATCTAAATTTGAGCTATATATGTATTTAACTCCATTGGTCCAAAAATAATACTTAGTCAATATTTTATTTCAAGAGTCGATACATAGGTAGGAATGTAGGTATGTATCTCCATACCATCATACAATTCAACGAACTATTTCAAGAGTGTGAATTCGATTATCTTTTTATACCCCACGGGAAGCACTCGGCCTTCCAAATTGTTTGTAAACATGCGAATGTAACAATGTGGAAATCCGCAAAATGTGAATAAGAAATAAGAATATTCGTAATCTTGTGAATATTCACGAAGATGAATGCCAACATTCTACATAATTTCATCACTAGACAGACATTATATATTTTTTTTGTAACAGGTGGCACCCAAGCAGACGATGGTAGCTCACGACGCAGCGAATGCGCAGCGGATGCGCGACGGATTCGCCGCGGAGATAAATATTTTTGATTTACTCTTATGACTTAGCGTCGTGACGAGCGCATGATTTCTACTGATTTTCCTTCGACATACGAAATTCCGCATTTTTTAATCATTCGTCTGCAACGAGTGACACCACCCACTCGTTGGCCGAGTGACTTAAAGCCAAAGAGTAGTATTATATACCGGAAACTTAAAGCGAGCGGTAGAAGCAACGTCAAAATAGTTGTCAATAGCAACACGCATAAACAAATTATTATAAATTTCAAAACTTTGATTTAACTGATTTTGCCAGGTGACATTTATAGTTTTATGTGACAAAAAAAGCAAAGATTTTTATATTCAGCCAATAATCTATTTAGTTTTTGCGTTTTTGCGTTCCTTTTACAATGCGGAAGTTACCGGTTTTTATAAAATTCTGCATGGAAGGGTTAGAATGTCAATTTACCGTATTATATTGGCAACATCGAAATTGAATGATTCAAAAATAGGGAAAATCGGCTTCATGCGACTTAGAAGGCGAATGTGACTTACGTCGCATGCGACGACGCTAAGTCATACGAGTGAATCAAAAATAGAGCTCCTGGACCATCTTTAAGGCAAGAGTGAACAGGCATCTTGTAGGCAAACGCGTATCATCCTAGACTCCCCATCCCATCCAACTTTACTAAGTTGAATATCAATTGAGAAATCTCGACTTATTTGGATCTTAGGTGATCTTTTGACTGGTTCCTACCTGGACATCCTTAGAGAAAGTTCCAATCATCGGTAGACCGGTTTCGTAATGCACCGGGATCCCAGAAGTAATATTTTACTCGTATTACTGTCACGCCGTCGACACAATAAAATGAATAGCAGTGATGTAAGTGTCACTGTTATTTTGCGCTTTTAACGATAACGCTCATAGATGCGGTAAATAAATCTGAGTCAAAATTATTATTTAATGATATGAAGGTACCAACATAGTACAACAGGTAGGTATAGACATAGGATTTAAGACAAACATTGTTACTAACTGTATAATTTGGATTGGATTTTGTGGTCCAAAATAAATATTATATTTTTTTTATTAATATAATATTTAACTAGATTTATATAATCGATACTTAAATAATGGATCTTGTAATAATTTTCTTTTCTTATATATTTAATACTTTTATTTTTTTCGATACATACTTATAATACATAATTATAATACACTTGTGAATCGTGTCGCGGGTGGCCATGGGCGACGGCAATCGCTTCCTATCAGGTGATCCGTCTGCTCGTCTGCCACCTATCAAATAAAAAAACAGAAAACACCCAGACCAATACAAACAATGACATTGGGTAAATAGGTAGGTGTATCAGAATGAGAGCAGAACTATCCAACACAATGAAAGATTTTGTCCACATCTTTACTGTTCCTAACTTAACTGTAGCTCCATCATACCTGGAACCACTTAACCGGCGCTTCCTTATACATATTTAACTTATCAACATTAATTCTGTGATTAATTCACTGCTTAATTAAGAGGTATGAACGCGTAACGTGAAAGGTTCTAATACACACAAGCAATACTAGTTGGTATTAATAGTGTGAAATAACCGCTAGTACGTAATGATGTGATAATAATATTATGACGATGTGTTTCTTAAGGCGACGGATACCCCACACTAGCAACACCAATTGATACTTTGATTGACTTGGATTTCTATGATGGAGGCCTTTGACCTCATCGTCAGCCCATTTAAGTCCCCACTGCTGGGGCACAAGCCTCCCTCAATCACATGAGGGGTACCTAATTGCCATACTCATCACGCTTGGCAGACGGGTTGGCGAGGGTTTTGATATAAATGCAGAGTTTTCCTTCTCTGGGTGCTGATGATCATGCTAGCAGCTTTACCTTAGTCGCCTTTTACGACACCTCGGTAAGAGCGAGGGTGGCCTATTCTACTCTGCCGGGGCCCACACGGCGTTTGCCCTGCAATGATGGAACTAGAAAAAACGAAAAACGGAATGTATCATTTTCGGAACCAACGTCACAGAGTGTGAAAGAGATCCAAATGCCCCGACGCAGATTCTATACGGGTGCGGTAGAGAAAGAACACGTCACCCCAGTACGTTATTACTGAGGTGACCACGCGCCATCTATTGCTAAAAACAGGAACTAATACCACGAAACGAAGTGGAGCTACTCCTGCGCAAAGGCAGTAAATTGCAACCGCTTGATTCTGAGTACAAATGAGAACAGTACATTGCATTTTTCATGCTGGCTTTATGAATATTTATATGAAATTCCTCTGGAACCGTACTGTGCGAGACCATTTGGGTTCCAATGTGTGAGGGTGGGCGTTCTGACGACGGCGGGCGGTGCGGTTGTTAGAGTGCGGCTGTTGGCATTAAGTCAAATAGTTCCTCGGAGCAGAAACCATTGTACAAGCGGTAAAACACATAGGGAGGCAAAATCTCTCCTAAGACTTAAGGGTTCAATACTGCATGTGAGTTTGGGATCGTCGAGTATTAGCACAGCGCGTGTTTGAACCGAGTCAAAGGGTTCAAGCTGGTACGCAGGTGCTCCTGCCCATAGATGGCAGCAGTACTCCATATGAGGGCGAACTTGTGATTTATATAATAAAAGCCTTGGCTCAGGAGTGAAGTACCACTTTGCTTTATTCAGCACACCTAGCTTTTTGTATGCCAGTTTGGCTTTACCTTCAAAGTGACTTCGGAACTGACGTCGCTGGAAATGTCGATACCAAAGATCCCAATGCTCTTTGAGATGGTGAGAGTTGTATCTTGGAACTTGGGGGCTACAGAGAATGGGGGGTTAAAACGGACCTGATTTTCCTGGCCCCACTCGGAGACTCTAACTAGAGCGCTCTCAATCGAAGACTCAAGTCGTTCACGACTCTCAAACACAGTAGAGCGAGGAATATTATGCTAATTCCGAGACAGTTGCCAGTAATTAATCTAAAACTTCTTAGCAACATATAATTATTTGCTTTTCAAGCCGTAATCAGAGCGAAAAATTAAACAGTCAAAAAGATAACTAAAGACTAAATTTGAGCTTCTCAGATCTATTTGAAATCTAGAATAAATCTGACTCCCAACTCCACTAGTGTTGAGGGTGTCCATGGGCAGCGGAAATCGCTTAGCTTAAGGTTAATACCAGTGGAGTCACAAGTGCGCTGGCAATCCCCCTTCCCCACGGATTGGGCCTCTGGTACCCTCCATCAATCGGCGAAACATAGTGCAACAGGCGATACCACAGCCTCACAGAAAACAGTAGTATCACTCCGGTCGAACCGGCCCATTCATGTTGAAGCGTGGCTCTTCCATGGTCCCGTTGCTGGTTTTTCGCCTCTAGGATAAAAAATGTAACGTTAGCGATATAGGGTCACTGTCTCGCGAAGAAGCGTGAAGTTACTGGTGCTATTTCGAGCGCAGGGCTCGAACCCTGGACCTAATTGGCCGCTCATGCGACCGCCCGTGCGTAGGAAACAACACATTTCATTACACATTATACGATGGAAAAGACTGCAGTAACTTCATTTGGGTCCGATACAAAACGAGAGATTTCCAATTTCGGTACCTACTAAGAGTTGCGTAAGATTTATGTAGTTAGATTTTGCTGTTACTGCTATAGGATTTTTTTTTGTCATAGGCGGCAGACGAGGAAATGGATCACCGGTAAGCGATTGCCGCCGCCCATGGACAATTGGACATGGACACAGATACAACAACATTAGAGTGATAAACACCGCACAGCTGTTTTTCGTGAGACCGTGGTAACACTCCGTTTGAGCTGGCCGATTTATGTCAAAGGGTGGTTCTTAAACTCTAGCATAAGTAGATACCAAACTGACAAGTATTAAAATAAATAAAATAAATAAAAATATTTTATTTCGAACAACTGAGGCTCATACATAGTTTGTTAGTATTCATAATTGTATCTTATTATCTAGAGTTAGTAACAGTAAGAGATATAGAAAAATATTATTATAGGTACTTAAACTAAATCACCCTCCGGATCAAAGATGACCAGATAGGCGATGTGTATCTGTCCGCCACTGTCTGCAGGATGCTGTTGCGGCTGCCACGCACTCTGTTAATCAGAGATGCCGTTTTTTTGCGAAGGATTGCGTGAAACCCATCGGTATGTCGCCGTGCGAACATCATACATATAGCCATTGTACACTGGGATGTGTTTTATGGACTGTAAAACAACTCTTTTTGAAAGCATATTGTAACTGAGATATTTAATACTTTGCATCAGTTCTACTCAACCACTGAAATACAACCAATTGCAGATCGGGTTTAGTGTATAACTGATGTACAAACAGACACGCATCAGGTTAGTACGATCTGTCGGGATTCCGCAGTTGATTTGAAACCGAATATGTTTGACATTAAGGTGAGAATCGACTGAAGAAGTTTCACATTTTTGTATGCTTTGATGTGTGGCTGTAAAACAGAGTGTATGTGTTAGGATTATGATGTATTTTGCTGATGTAATTTTTGTTTTTGTTTGTTGTGTGGTAAATAAGGGCTATGCTCGGAGTATCTCTGAAGGACCGCATCAGAAATGATGTAATCCGACAGAAAACCAGAGTCACCGACATAGCCCACCGAATTAGCAAACTGAAGTGGCAGTGGGCTGGTCATATTAGCCGCAGAACTGACAGCCGTTGGAGCCGTAAAGTCCTTGAGTGGAGACTCGGTAAGCGTAGTGTAGGACGCCCTGCGACAAGATGGGATAATGACAAGCCTGGCTGGTGTGGGCTGGATGAGAGTGGCCGAAAATCGGGAGCAGTGGCGTGCATTAGGGGAGACCTATGTCCAGCAGTGGACGAGTGTGGGTTGCTGATGATGATGATGATGATGATGTGGTAAATAAATGGTTTAAATGATTTAAGGTGACGGGTAGGGCACACTAGCGACGCCAATCGATTTTAATTCATTATCACCATCATCAGCCTATCGCAGTCCACTGCTGGACGTAGGACTTTCCAATTGTTCGCCACCGTGATCTATACATGGCTTCTCGCATCCAGGTCTTACCAACCATCCTGCGCAGATCGTCCCCCCACCTAGCCAGAGGGCGCCCTTCATTACGTTTGCCAAGACGCGGTCTCCACGCGGTCGATTTTAATTATTACATACTAAACCGGATCCATTTTAAACAATGTCGGATTTACAACTTCTCGGTAAACACTTATACTATTTATTAAATAACTATGCACAAATGTTGGGTCCGTTTTTGTACGCGAAAAATTGATTACCGCCAAAAGTGGCCGCTTTCAGCGTGAATCAATTTTTCGCGTACGCGTTTGACCCAACATTTGTGCATGGTTATTTAATAAATAGTATAAGTGTTTGCCGAAAGGCTGTAACCGAAATTGTTTAAAATAGATCCGGTTTAGTAGCTAAAAAATTAAAATCGATAGGCGTCGCTAGTGTGCCCTACCCGTCACCTTAAACTGTCAATGATCGTTTTAGTAAGTAAATATAATCAAATAACAATTACAGAAAAGAAAACAAAATTTCCTGTATGTATTACAATCTATTGGGGCATGCCACTATTTTGTTAACATTTTGTTTAGCCTTAGTTTCCAGTTTTTTTTTAGTTTTCCTAAATCTCTTGTAACCTGGGTTTCTGCCACAGACGTCAACTGTGACAACGCAACAGCTGAACAAACAAAAATAAACCGATGGAAGTAGTTAAAACTGTGTGAAAGTAAACACGGCAGGATGACGAGACGGCGTTTCTGCTTGACGACTTGCCACGTGAAACAAACACAGTGAGGCATTATTTCCCGGAGGATAGGGTTATTTCACTTAGTACTTTTCTTAGAAAAATAGTTCAGCGATTTTCGTTAGATGGAGCTTGTCAAAAGCAGATGTAGCTTTAAAAAGCAATCAAGCAGATAGTTCGGAGTTGTTTCGGCAGGTGTCACTATGCATTTTACAATCGTTTAACGTATTAAAGCCTTTTTTCCGAAACAATAACCTCAAGCGGCCTGCCCTTAGCAATTTTTAAAAAGTAATGATAATATACCTGAGATCTAGAATGTATCGGAAATGTTGTTGTTGTTTGTCGTCATTACATCGTCTCCCTGTCTGATTCTCGAAGGTGGCCGTAGTACATAGCCGTTGAGAACTGGTAGTTTTTCTCTAGATGGCGCTAGCACTGACTAGTCGACTGATGCTTCTATCTCAGCATATATAAGTTACTCTATGCCGAGATCAATAGATGTCACTAGGTGTTGATTACATCGCGCAACTGGTTGGTGTTTCTGCATTACCTATTTATAAACGTTGCCTCTATCTGTAGGATTTACCTATCTGTATACTATCTGTAGGTATAACCATCATCAACACACCCGTCCGCAACTATCATCTACTCAGTAAGTGAGCCGACGTGATTGTGCTGGCGTTCTGCGTCTAAATTATTTTGTGGTAGTACGTATAGTATAGGTAAGCAAGAAAAGTAAACGCGAGTTGGGGTTTTTTGAAACTTGAGATGCGCTATTGTTTGGTCGATGGATAACATAAAGTAACTTATATATACTGAGATAGAAGCATCAGTCGACTAGCCACAGCTAGCGTCATCTAGAGGAAAATGATCAATACTCAACGGATATGTAAAACAGCCATTAGAAATCTTTAATATGCTAAGTAATAAAATATTTTATGGTTTATTTCCCGTTCTTTTTTAAAATTACTCAATGTTGGTCGGCAGCTGGAGGTCATTATTTCGGAAGCACGCTTTACCAGCGCGATGTAAAAATGCAGTGACATCTATCAATACAACGCCGAACCACCTGCTCGATTACTTTTTCAAGCTCCATCTGCTTTTAACAAGCTCCATCTAACGAAACACGCTGAAGTATTTTTCTAAGGGACGAAGTAGGTGCTAAGTGAGATGACTCTGATGGATAATCGTTACCGCCATCTCTGTTATACTGTGAAACTGACGTTAAATATTTAGCCGTATATTAAACGGCGTCATGACAAAATAAACAAAGCTGGAAAGGAGTGTATTTTGCTAATGACGTCGTCTAATTTAGTAATTAAATAATTGCTTTACAACCTGTGCGGATAAAGAATGGTATCAGAAATGGCGGCGCATCTATTCACTTCTCGCTCGCACACCCACGAGTGCGAGTATAGAAGCAAATAGTGTGCGATTATAGACGCAAATAGTGTGCGAGCGAGAAGTGAATACATGCGCCGCCATTTTTGATCCCATTCTTTATCCGCACAGGTTGTAGTTACCGTAGGTGTACAAAGTAAACAAGCAGGCGTGGGTGCGCAAACACAAGTGCACTCTCTATTCCCTTACACTCATATCCCGATGGGACACCAGCATGACACGACCAGAGACTGGGATTGGGCGACACTAAGAATTTCTTACCGAAAACTTAGGTACACATTTTTGGCAGAACCAGGGATCGGGCCAAAATTTGTACCAAAAATTTTCTCTAAAGAAATTCTCAGTGTCAGCCCGGAATCTGGAAGTTGGCGGTCTTGTACCCCCATGCCTTGGAAGCCGTTGGTCCTGCGCCCGATCCCTCTCCGGTCGTGTCACACTGGTGTCCCATCGGATTCTGAGGGCAAGAGAATAGAGATTGCACATGTGTTTGCGCACACACTTAAGCACTATAATATATCCTGCGTAAGTGGCTGATTGTTGAGATTGGCCGCCGTAGCCGAAATCGATTGGAGGATATTATTATTATTATTGCATCAAAAAAACGGAAAGGGAACAATTTGGTCCAAAGTATGACCTCGTGTAGGTACTATTATTCAACCAACTATACAAATATAAAAACCACTTTATCCAAAACGAAACATTGATCCGTTTGTGCGCAAAAACGCACACATATAATAACATTAATAAAAGCAGGAAATTGATATAGCTTCCGTGCTTACAGTTAATTTTATTCGTAAAGTGTATCTAAACCACATTACTTATCAATTGTTTATTTATTTTATATTCGAATAGGCTTGTGTCTAATTTATAAATAATAATATAATAAAAAATAAAAATTAACTTTATTTCAGTAAATCATTAACAATTAAATCGCAGGGGCCTCCCAGAAAGTAATCAGATGATAGGTACTCTTGTTGGGAAAGCCTCGCTCTTCCTCCTTAATATAAAACAATTCAGATTTACTACGCTTGGTTTACAAACTTTATTTATTTACTTATATATTTTTAGTCTATTACTTTATTATATCTTTATATATATTCAATATTTTATATTACGTATTCTACTTATACCCGAGTCGTGTTTGTGTACGCGTGGATGAGTGTGTGGGTGTGTGTGCGCGCGCGTGTGTGTGGGTGTGTGTGTGTGCGCGCGTGTGTGTGTGTGTGTGTGTGTGTGTGTGTGTGTGAGTGTGTAACTGCATGTGGAATTTACCAATAAACCTACTAGCTCCTTCATTTGATTCTTGTCAAGATATGTTCCACGACTTCGTAACTTAGAGTAAAAAGCCACCTGCTTAGAGCCTTCCTACACACATACAATTGTAGGGGGTAGATATTGAGCTTGCGATTAATTATGTTGTAGGTTCGGGGCGCTTGGGCAATATTTTGTCGACTAGCAAAGACTGTACGTGCGGGGTAAGTAGGAGCTACGACATCACACCGTCTTTTTCGATTGTTGGTAATATATTTATTTCTCTTGTTGGTAATATAAGAACCCCTCAAAAGTGAAAACATCGGTGAAAGAATGGATTTGTTAGCTTGGAAAGACATAGTCGCACTTTCAACTGAACGAACTATTGAAACGAACGAACGAACTATTGCAAAGACATAGTCGCACTTTCAACTGAACGAACTATTGAACTATCTTGTGTAGAGATTGAACGGTTTATCATTATTTGTGTATACTGACCTCCCTCTGGTAACTACAATAACTTTGAGTCTGCCATGGAGGAGGTGCTGAGAAAAGCAACTAATTGCAACAAGCAAGTAATTGTATGTGGGGATTTCAATATTAACATCTTAGAACACAGTCAAAGCTCGGGTATGCTTCTTAATCTATTTAAATCTTTTGATTTACGCCATCTGCTTAATGACCCTACACGCATTACCCCCACATCAGCTACTTGTATTGATAATATTTTCTGTAATTGTAAAGCAATTAAAAAATCAATAATAAATTTTATAAATTCAGACCATACAGGACAGATAGCTGTTTTTGAACACCGTCATGCAACTGCTTCCTCTTCTTTTGTCTATAGGCCAATCACCACTAGTCGTGTAAAAAAATTTAAGGAAAATGTTGGAAACAACGTTTCCCTGATGCAAGTAAGTAAGTATGCTAATATTGATGAACTATACAATACTTTGTTTAATGTTATTGAAAAGGAGTTTGAAGTAATTTTTACTAAGAAAACAGTCAAAGTAGACAATACTAAAACAATATTTAGCGATTGGGCTACTAAAGGCATCTTCAAAAGCAGGCGCACTTTATTTGAATTATATGACATTAAAGCTAACTCCAATGATCCTACAATAACTGAACATGTTAGAAACTATTCCAAGCTATTTAAAAAAGTCTGCGCAATAGCAAAAGCTAATTATTTAAAAGATAAAATTAAAAATTCAAATAATAAAATCAAAGCCACTTGGAATATGATCAATAAAGAGACTTGTAAAAATACTACTCAAGACCTCAAGTACTCTTTGAAAATTGATAATAAACAACTCGACGAGGACGTAGAAATAGCAAAGGCATTTGAATCTTTCTTTGCTAATATACCTCTTATTACCACTAGTAACTTAAATTCTAGTCCTCAGCTTGCTAATTGTCTTCTTCAATCGAGTGTGGACGAGTGCCTGACTTCTTTTAGTTTCCATCACATCAACCCGGAAACTATACTTAAAACTTTTAAAGACATCAACGTAAAGAAAACAGAAGATTTGTGGGGAATATCAGTAGAAATATTAAAAAATATAATAAAAATCATTGCCCCATATTTAGCTGTAATATTTAATGAATGCGTAGATATTGGTCAATTTCCAAATCTTATGAAATATAGCAAAGTTCTACCACTTTTCAAATCAGGTGATAGAAGTGACCCATCTAATTACAGACCAATATCCATTTTACCTGCCCTTAGTAAAATATATGAAAAAGTTATATTCCATCAATTATTGGGTCATTTTAATCTAAACAAATTATTGCATAATAAACAATTTGGATTTACTAAAGGCAAATCTACTACTGATGCGGGAGTTGCACTCATCAAGCACATTTTTGATGCATGGCAAAATAAGCAAGATGCTGTAGGTATATTTTGTGACCTTTCCAAAGCATTCGACTGCGTTAATCACCAAACATTATTAATGAAGCTACAGCATTACGGCCTCACAGATAGCTCTCTGAGCCTGGTACGGTCATACCTAAGTGATAGAATTCAAAAAGTCAATGTTAATGGAACTAATTCTTCTGGCGCCCTTTTACAGATGGGGAGTGCCCCAGGGCTCGATATTGGGGCCCTTACTGTTTATTATATATGTAAATGACCTACCTTACTTTACTAAAAACTTGTGTGACATAGTATTATTTGCAGATGATACTTCTTTAATTTTCAAAACTAATAGACATAAAGATAACTTTGACGATGTAAGTAATGCTCTCACTCAAGTGCTACATTGGTTTACTGTAAATAATTTACTTCTCAATGCTAAAAAAACGAAATGTGTCAAATTTACATTGCCCAACGTAAGACAGGTCAGCACTAGGATTAATATGAATAGTCAAAATGTTGAAGTAATTAATTCTACAGTATTTCTAGGCGTCACGTTAGACTCAAAATTACAGTGGGGTTCTCATATTGCAGCCCTGGCAGGGAGACTTAGTTCGGCTGCATATGCAGTCAAAAAAATAAGACATCTGACCGATATTGAAGCAGCCAGACTTGTGTATTTCAGTTATTTCCATAGCGTTATGTCTTATGGTCTGCTGTTATGGGGCTCTGCGGCTGATATTCAAGCTATTTTTGTGCTACAGAAACGAGCTGTCAGGGCCATATACGGACTTAGGCCACGAGACTCGCTTAGAAACTTGTTCAAAGAAATTAACATTTTAACATTAGCATCACAGTACATCTTTGACTGTATTATGTATGTTTATAAAAATTTAGAAAACTTCCCTCGAAAATCCGACAACCATAACCTAAATACTAGAAATAAACACAAGCTTGCTGTTCCACATCTCAGACTTCATAAGATTGGTAATTCATTCGTAGGAATGAGTATTAAAATATTTAATAAGTTACCACAAAAGCTTGTTGATTTACCAATGCCCAAATTTAAAACACATGTTAAAAATTATTTAATGGCAAAAGCCTATTATACAGTTAATGATTACTTAAATGACAAGAATTTGTGGAAATGATAAACTGTTCGCCTACACCCATGACACTGTACTTAAAAAAAAATTTTTGGTGATTAAAAAGAGTAACTGGCGAGTTTCTTGCCGGATCTTCTCGTCAGAATCAACATTCCGATTCCGGTGGTAGGATCACATTATATTTATTCATTTCTTAGTATATTTTTTGTATCGACATATATGTTTAATAACATGTATAATATACATAGCTATAATTTATATTTTTCATGTATGACGATTTGTAAGAGCTGTATATAAGCCTATGCAAATAAAGCACTTTTGAATTTTGAATTTTGAATTTTTGAATTTTTGGAAACTCTTCTAGATGGGATGGGTAATTTCCCTTCCAATATATATCTTTTACTTGCTGCTACGGAACCCTTCATGGGCGAGTCCGACTCGCACTTGGACGGTTTTTTTATTTATTTGTGAATATACAATAACATATTTATTTACATTTAGTGTGTCATGAAAACCTTGTTGGCTTGCCCTTTTCGGTCTTTATCAATATTTTTATAGGGGCTCAGTATTTTGGCTTCCCTCATCATCATCATCATCATCATCATTTCAGCCAATAGACGTCCACTGCTGGACATAGGCCTCCCCCAATGTTCTCCACACAGATCGGTCCTGTGCCTCCCGCATCCAATGGATTCCCGCGATCTTCACCAGATCGTCGGTCCACCTTGTAGGAGGCCTGCCACGGCTGCGAGTTCCTGTACGTGGCCTCCACTCGAGGACCTTTCCGCCCCTGCCCATTGCCATTTGAGACAGACGTAGCCCAAAAGATTGCATAATCTTTTGGGCTACGTCTGTGACCTTAGTTCTCCTGCGGATCTCATCATTTCTGATACGATCACGCAGGGAGACTCCGAGCATAGCCCTCTCCATTGCTCTCTGGGTGACTTTGAGCCTCCTTAATCGGCACATTGTAAGCGGCCACGTTTCGGTTCCGTATGTCATCACTGGCAACACATACGCATTAAAGACTTTCGCACTTACAGGCTTCCCTCAGCCTGATGGTAAACAAGAGAAGAGAATGAATGGGGAAATTTCCTTTTCGCGTTCCATCAAATGTTCAATTTTTACAAAGTATCTAACTACCTAGTATGTGAATTGTTACTTTTTTCATTATTTACACATCTGTGAGCTTCAGAATTTCATCGGCCACGTAAGAATGCTAAAATTCCAAAGGAGACATGTTGCGGCGTCGGGATTCTTTCACGTTCATGCCGGCACGATGTTTACAATAGCAGTGTTTACATTAACATCCATATCGGAAACTGTTGCAAATGGCTGGAAACTAGAGATGCGACTTGGGTTGGGGTATGCAATCGAGTCATATCGAGTTAAAATTCACGTCACTCGAATTGATGAAAATAAGTAATAGAAATAAATAAAATACTTCACAAAATGTCAAAACTCACCTTTTAAATAAATAAATAGCAATCCCTTTAAGTCTTTACAGGTCCAGTCATCGGTAGTAGTCGATGGTCCGTCTAAGATCCTAATTTATATGAATGTATATCTAGTCCTTTATATAATTTTATCCGAACATAACATATTTATTTATTAGTATATAATATTGTGTTTATTTATGTATTAGCATTATAAATATTTTAATATATATATACAGTTCACTTTTATTTCCCTTTTTATTGAAAAATTGCACCACGTACCCCTCCTCTACTATCAAATGTCCTTTGCTTGAAGGTTGTCTGGTAGAAATCGCTTCCAGCGATAAGACCGCCGAAATTGTACAATTAAGTTTCTGTAATGCCTAGATTTTAAAGTTGTGTTTTTTTTGTGCAATAAAGTATATCTATCTATCTATGCTGGCATGATCATCAGCACCCAGAGAAGTAAAACTCTGCATTTATATCAAAACCCTTGCCAACCCGTCTGCCAACCGTGGTGAGTATGGCAATTACCCCTCATGTGATTGAGGGAGGCCCGTGCCCCAGCAGTGGGGACTTAAATGGGCTGATGATGATTTTAACAATTATTACCTACATTAACCTGGTCCTCACACTAGGCTAAGCCTGTCCTGTGAGGAGCAGTGAACGATTTCCAATAGAAATAGTGACACGAGCATACATACCATACACGTTACAAAGAACGGTAACATACTTTTAAGTTATATTGGAAATAGGATTTTGAATACAGGACTGGATGAATCTGGTAGATACAACCTGGGCGGATAAAGAATGGGATCAGAAATGGCGGCGCATATATTCACTTCTCGCTCGCACACTATTTGCGTCTATACTCGCACTCGTGGGTGTGCGAGCGAGAAGTGAATAGATGCGCCGCCATTTCTGATCCCATTCTTTATCCGCACAGGTTGTAAATATAATTTTATTTAGGTAAGTCAGAGATAATTAACTCGAGTTAATAACGGTTCACTGTCAAGAAGTATACACTTTTAAGCA
Source organism: Marasmia exigua (assembly GCA_019059595.1). Taxonomy (NCBI): domain Eukaryota; kingdom Metazoa; phylum Arthropoda; class Insecta; order Lepidoptera; family Crambidae; genus Marasmia; species Marasmia exigua. The sequence goes on along the minus strand of CM032483.1, from coordinate 17,160,232 downwards.
AACAATAAGTTAGGATAATGTAATTAATACTAATGATAATTTTGCATAATACTAATAAGCATAAACATGATTAACCATAAGTCATTAAAAAGCGGCTTACGGGTGCCCCAAGGGCCACCCCCTGCCGAACCTAAAGCTACTTTTACTCTATATAATATAGGAAATAATAAATGCATTATGCTAAATAATAATTATGCCACAGTACATATTATGCTAAAACCAAATTCGGCCAAATTAATATTATGCTAAATAAATTATGCCAATCCATTTTAGGACAAAACACATTATGCCAATTAAAGGGATCCCGTTAATAACACATCACTAGAAAACTGACAATACTAAGAATGAAGATATTGCAAGCATTTCTTCATTTCGTGTCACTATTCATTGTCTTAGTTAACTTTGTTAATCACTTGTTTTACTGCTTCAAATGATCTCGCCTCTGTTTTTGTTACACCCACTTTCTGGTCAAAATAATCTTGTTTTTATTTTGTTTTCCTTTCTTTTATGTCTTTTCTATTTTGTTACTTATCTACTTCAGTCGTTTGTACTGCTAGTCTGGCGCCTTATATCTATGGCAAACAACATTATTGTGTTTAAGTTTCTAAATTGTCATCATCACTACTCTTATCATCATCATTATCATATCATTATGACGACTCGTTTGGTACAGTGGTAGTGAACGATGCCTTTGGTCTAAGGGTTGCGGGTTCGATCCCTGCACAGTACAAACACTTGTGTGCATGAACATGTCTGTTTGTATTGGTCTGGGTGTTTTCTAAGTATTATAAGTATGTATTTACAAAAGAAGATATTTGTAATCCCACTGTTGATTCTGATATCCGTAACACAGGTGCTTGAGCTCCCTATCTCGGAGTCAGATCAATGTATGTGATGTTGTGAAATTTTTATTTATCATTTATATTTATTATCATCCCAAATTTAATCTTATATGTACTCATCTATATTTAGTGACTTATCATATCTATTGAAGCCTTCGAGCATACATATAATTTTTATATCGATCATTAAATAATTCAAACACGACATTTTAAAGAATAGAATTGAAAAACGTTTATTTGGCGTGAATTTAACTATCTTTTAATCTCTTACGACATCTTACGAGATTATCTAACGAGATCTTTTCTAATTGCAACACTATCTAAGTATACTTTGTTCATAAGTTAATTAAGACATCCAACTTCCATTTAGAAAGGAGAAGGTGCAGTGATGCCAACATAGCTCCTTTGGGGCTATCTAAACCTTTTATGCTTATTTTAGCCCCTAGCCCAATTTCTAGGCCCAAAACAATTGCATAATTGGTATTAAGCAAGGCAGCCCCAGATGAAATAGACAGGGTTTAGTCACAACCATTAACTTCTTCAGCTCAAAGTAACGTAAAAGATAGATTAAGGTAATAGGTAATACTTCGTTTTTTTTTATGATATAGGTGGTAGACGAGCTGACGGATCACCTGATGATAAGCGATTACCGCCGCCCATGGACACCTGCAACACCAATGGTGTCACAAGTACGCTGCTTACCTTTAAACCCCCCTTCCCCTGGATTGGGCCTCCGGTACCCTCACTCACGCAGCGAAACACAGCGCATGCACTGATTCACGCCGGTTTTCTGTGAGGACGTGGAATTACTCCGGTCGAGCCGGCCCATTCATGCCGAAGCGTAGCTCTCCCACTGTTGGAGTAAAATATTGTGTGGCGAAGTCTTCTGATGAGCATTTTAACATTTGAGCTGTTTTTTAGGGTTCCGTACCTCAAAAGGAAAAAACGGAACCCTTATAGGATCACTTTGTTGTCCGTCTGTCCGTCCGTCCGTCTGTCAAGACCCTTTTTCTCAGGAACGCGTGGAGGTATGAAGCTGAAATTTATATCAATTACTCAAGTCTACTGTCCCATGAAGCTGTGAAAAAATCAAACTTCTAAGCCAACGCAATCAAAAGATACAGCCGTTTATGCCGCAAATTTTCGACACTTGCAAGGGAATCAAAACCTACAGGGTGCTTCCCGTGAACTCAGAATCTTGAAATTTGGTACGAAGCAACGTCTTATAGCATAGATAAAGGAAAAATTACGAAAACCATAAATTTTTAGTTACATCACATAATATTTTTTTTTTAATAATTTTAAACTTACTACCCATTTTCTCATAAACGCGTAGAGGTATTAAATTGAAATTCATACCAAATACTCAAGTCTATAATACCTTTAAGCTGTAACAAAATCAAACTTCTATGTCAACGCAATCAAAAGAAACAGCAATTTAAGCTGCATATTTTGAAACTCACAAGTACTCGCAAGGGAATCAAAACCTAAAGGGTACTTCTAGTCGACCTAGAATCTTGAAATTTGGCATGAAGCAACGTTTTATAGCACACATAAAGGGAAAATTCCGAAAACCTTAAATTTTAAGTTACATTACAAAATATATATTTTTTAATAAATATAAACTTATTACTTTTTTCCTCATTAACGCGTAGAGCTATCAAGTTGAAATTCATATCAAATACTTAGATCTAATTGCCTTTAACCCGTGAAAAAAAAAATCTAAGTCAACGCAAAAACGCAAAACGCAAAAGTACAACCATTGATACCGCATATTTTGAAACTTAATAAAAGAACTTTCGCAAGTCTGCTGCAAGGCTAGTATAAGTGTTTCAGTTATATTGTAGATAAATGATGTGTTAATATAAAATAAAGGATTACTTAAACGATAAAGAGATCTTTGTCTTAAATTTATGCTCGTCCATCTTTCCCCATTGTAATGTTATGAATTTCATTTTGCAATAAAAATACCATAGTTATGACTCGATTGTCGTAATGAACGAACTTTGTAAACCTTGCAGGTTTGTACGGAACCCTCGGTGCGCGAGTCCGACTCGCACTTGGCCGGTTTTTTATTAATATGTTTGTTTCGAAAATTTTCGTTCAAAAAAATTGCGAAATAGACTTTTTAGCCCTATTTTGAAAATTTTAACAAGATTTAACCCTTTTTGAAACGCCAATTATTCCGAAAACTTGCCTTTAAGTTGGCAACACTCGGAAGGGGCTAGATATCGTGAAATTTTGTAACGTGTGTAATCAATTTATGAATGACCTCTGAGAAAACTTATCGTCCCGTAAACATTGATTTCCATATCAATAAAGCACTCTGCCAAAAACGATGCGCACGAAAACAGAACATTTCGTTGCTTGCCGTGCGCGTACGCACAATAACAGGAAGGCTAAAATTAGACGCTTGCATCTGTTGCGTAAACGAACAAAATCACGATATCGGATAACACGAATGCGCAAGGAGTGACCTTGACTTGGAAATCTGGAGACGAGCTTTTTTTACAAACGAGAGGAGATAACACATTGAGTGGCTCGACGGCGCAGTTGGTAGATAGTGACCCTGCCTCATACGCCACAGATCGTGGGTTTAAAGATAAAAGTTCATCATTTCAGCCAATAGACGTCCACTGCTGGACATAGGCCTCCCCCAATGTTCTCCACACAGATCGATCCTGTGCCGCCCGCATCCAATGGATTCCCGCGATCTTCACCAGATCGTCGGTCCACCTTGTGGGGGGCCTGCCACGGCTGCGACTTCCTGTGCGTGGCCTCCACTCCAGGAGCTTTCTGCCCCAACGGCCGTCTGTTCTCCTCGCTATGTGCCCTGCCGATTGCCACAGATAAAAGTTAGTGATTCATTTATTTGTAGAAACATATAAAAAAAGTAAAGTATCAGCCTATAAAAATAAGCATATAAGTAAATGTGGGAGAGCCACGCTTTGGCATGAATGGGCCGGCTCGACCGGATTGATACCACTGCCTCACAGAAGACCGGCGTGAAGCAGCGCCTGCGCTGTGTTTCGCCGTGTGAGTGAGGTTACCGGAGGACCACTGGTGTTGCGGGTGTCTATGGGCGGCGGAATTGCTTACCATCCGGTGATCCGTCTGCTCGTCTGCCACCTCTCATATAAAAAAAATCTGCCTTAAAACTGTCCCACTGCAATGCAAAGGCCTCCATCATAGAAATCAAGTTATCGCTACTATGATGGGATTAGGCTTAATCACCACGCTTGCCTAATGCCCTGATGGTCTAGTGGGTTAAGTACCGGGCCGTGATTTCGTTTGTGATCACCAATCCGCATTTGGTAGAAACATATGTTGGTAAATATAATAACACATTTATGATAAGATGTTAAAATAACACAGATAGATCATATTGTACCTGGAACAGGCGTACAAATATCATAATTACTTTAATAATAAAATGTCATTATGAAAAAATAAAAAAAACGACGTGTGGTCTCCGGCAGAGTAGAATAGGCCACCCTCACTCTTACCGAGGTGTCGTAAAAGGCGACTAAGGTAAAGCTGCTGGCATGATCATCAGCACCCCAGAGAAGGAAAACTCTGCATTTATATCAAAACCCTCGGCAAACCCGTCTGCCAAGCGTGGTGAGTATGGCAATTATCCCTCATGTGATTGAGGGAGGCCCGTGCCCCAGCAGTGGGGACTTAAATGGGCTGATGATGATGATGATGATGAAAAAAATCTTACAAAATTACTACTTTGTATAATTCCCATTCGGGATAAACGCGGCTCAGTGTCTGGGTGTTATAATATCTATTTAAGTATATACATACTAGTATATTTTGTAGTTGTTGATTCTGATACCCACAAAACAAGTGCCTAAGCTACTTATTCTGAGGTCATGTTGATGTACCTACTTATGTGAAAGAAAGAAAGAATATTTTCTTATTTTGGACATCACAACACTATGTCAACAACACAAACTCACAACAACAAAATCAGTTTCATAAACACTAAATCAAATAAAAAAAATTAATACAAAAAAAGACAAAGCAATAAAACAGCAATATAATAAGGGTACAGTATCATTTCCATCAGTTTGATCTAGTGTGATCGCTACTGTGTATATAGGTACATTATCAGTCCCAAACCCTACACTTTTCAGAAAGTGTACGAGTTCGTTGTCCCAAACAATTATCTAATGGTAATGGACAACAGTGTCTGTCATTAGGGGGAACATTTGGTGCATTCTGGGCAGCATTTGGTAAGCTTCGTCAAGTCTTCTCGTCACTCATCCCTCAAAGTCTTAAGTCGAAAGTCTTCGACCAGTGCATCCTTCCGGTCATAACTTACGGTGCCGAGACGTGGACACTCACGGCTGGACTAGTCCACCGGTTCAAAGTCGCTCAAAGAGCTATGGAAAGGGCTATGCTCGGAGTATCTCTGAAGGACCGCATCAAAAATGATGTAATCCGACAGAGAACCAGAGTCACCGACATAGCCCACCGAATTAGCAAACTGAAGTGGCTGGTCATATTAGCCGCAGAACTGACAGCCGTTGGAGCCGTAAAGTCCTTGAGTGGAGACCGCGACTCGGTAAGCGTAGTGTAGGACGCCCTGCGACAAGATGGGATGATGACATTCGAAGGCTGGCTGGTGTGGGCTGGATGAGAGTGGCCGAAAATCGGGAGCAGTGGCGTGCATTAGGGGAGACCTATGTCCAGCAGTGGACGAGTATGGGTTGTTGATGATGAATGGACAACATTTCATATTTTTAACATGTCCATATTGTTTTTTTATATGAAAATAGACATAAAATGAACAGACCCATATTTTTCTTTTTTCAAAATTTGACCATTTTCATGCATAAAATAATTATTAAAATTCTTTATATTCTAAATAGACGTAAGCGCCAAATGACGCCATCGGACGGCTGAATACAGCGATATTCCTTTGCTTATGATTGTTTTAATTAAAAAAAGGTACTACTGTCAAAGGTAAATAATACTAGTGTCAACATTGTCAACGTCATTCATTCATTCAACGTTGACAAGTTGTCTTTTTTTGTCAGTTGCATGTCATGGGTTTGGCATTTCGTAAATTTAAAACTATAATGTGCTAAGCAAAGAAATATTTTACATTCTGCCGTCCGATGACGTCATCTTACGTTTTTTAGTTTTTAATTTTTTTCTCAGTAAATAAGCAATATAAAAAATGAATAAATATATATTCGCGCAGCGGAAAAGTAAATAAAGAATTGGTATTTTTTGTTTCAGAGCTTAGCAATTTTGAAATGTTGTCCATTGTTTGGCTGAGATCCCTAGCTACGTTGGAGCTCAAAAAGTGCTTTCCCAGATGTATGCTTCGTTTGCGCATGAGTGGTCCGCATTCGGTGATCATGTATGTATAGGGGTTTCATCCGCCTCGTTACACATTCCGCAGATTCTATTCCATAGGACACCATGCAGCATTTGACGATTTGATAATGATGACAAAAGTAATGTTGGATGCTGATGACCAGTATGATTGATGAATTCTCTTTGGGAGAAGCCTACATTCAGCAATGGATGCCGATTGGCTGATTGATTGAGGAGACACGCAAAGGAACAGGTCAGTGACCTGATGCTACTAAAAACACCTTGGTAGGAAAGAGGGGTTAAAGTTGTAGCGTCATTGTCAGCTTTTAGCAGATATAAATTAGCTGGCTTTTAGACAGCTATCATTCGTTTTACATCCACTGAAACGATGAATATATTTCTAATTTGTACTCTACCAAAGAAGTAGGCTAAGGAATATTTAACAATAAGTTTACTGCCAGCATCGTTAAGGTTTGAAAGCACATTTCTGTTGCATCTAAGTACTGGAATTCTCTTAGGCTGAAGTATTCCCTGAACACTATTATTTAGACTCTTTCGAGAAAGGAGAGATCATCACCACCACACATCATCACCTACCATCAGATGAGATTGGGCCCTGACTGACTATTTGAAAAAAAAGTGATATTGGTATCGTAGATACACTTTATTGCACAAAATTTACAGTCTATGGTCTTATACTATTACAATGTAGGCAGTCTTTCTAATCTAATCGCGAATATCGTATTTTCATCACTTTGTGGGATTTTTTTTCTATTACAGGGATTATGTTATATTGAGATGATAACAAAGCGTTCAACATTGTGTCTTGTGAAGTAATATTAAATTACTCAATTATTATACTCTAGCTATGATCATAGCTTCAAGTCCTCATTACCTACAGTCGCGCACGACAGCTTAACTATCCATGCTGGATAAATTAATTAGAAGTTAAGCGAAACTGTGAATTCGAACAAGGTCACCACCCGACCTTGGCGAGTTTCTACCGAGCCGACATCTCTCTCTTACTTTTACGCTTCTTAAGCACTGCGGAATCTGAGGAAATAACCATTTTGAGGAGACTAAGGTAAAGCAGGCACTTTTGATGAAGAGACCTTTAGACATAAGAGTCTATCGCCAATTTGAATATTTATGTTTACTATCTATATTTATTTTTGACGACCCGATTGGAACAGTGGTAGTAAACGTTGCCTCTGATATATGGGTTGCGGGTTCGATCCCCGCACAGTACAAACATTTGTGTGCATAAACATGTTTGTTTGTATTGGTCTGGGTGTTTGCTATGTATTATAAGTATGTATTTACAAAAGAAAAGTATTATATGTATATATTTGTAATCCCACTGTTGATTCTGATATCCGTAACACAGGTGCTTGAGCTACCTATCTCGGAGTCAGATCAATGTATGTGATGTTGTGAATTATTTATTTATTAGGTAAGAAAACCGCCTTCAAAAACCATGAGCTAAAAAGTGGAAAATAATATTTTTAGCACTTCAAATAACAGTACACTCCTGAAAATGTGTTACCGAACCGGTTTATTTATTTTATTTATAATCAGGCATAAATATTGGTGCAGTTTTGAAAAAAAGATACAAAAACATTACGTGTGCCTATAAAATTTGAGGGTTCCCCTCAATGTTTCCAGGATCCCGTCATCAGATGCTGATATCCTTATAATGGTACCATGGAAGAAGCAGAAGGGAAGTCGTGCTCTAAACCTACCCCACACGAACGATAAATCGGTGACCGAAGTACATTCTGTTTTTCTTCTACAAAAATCGGTTGTTACATCTTAACGATCATCCACTTACGCAGAATATATGATAGAGATCAAGTGTGTAAACACAAGTGGTATTATTCCCTTGCACTCATATTCAGATGTTGACACACCACATTTAATTATGAACCTTATTGATCCCTTTTCAGGTGACGGGTAGGGCACACTACCGACGCCAATCGATTTTAATTTTTAGCTACTAAACCGGATCTATTTTATTTTAAACAATTTCGGGGTTACAACCTCTTGGCAAACCCTTATACTATTTATTAAATAACCATGCACAAATGTTGGGTCCGTTTTTGTACGGGAATAATTGATTCACGCCAAAAGGGACCGCTTTTGGCGTGAATCAATTTTTCGCGTACGCGTTAGACCCAACATTTTTGCATGGTTATTTAATAAATAGTATAAATGTTTGCCAAGAGGCTGTAATCCCGAAATTGTTTAAAATAGATCCGGTTTAGTAGCTAAAAATTAAAATCGATTGGCGTCGCTAGTGTGCCATACACGTCACCTTAACCACAAGAGCATCATAGCCCCTATTGTACTTATAGATAAAGTAAGGGTTTTTATCCTGTCACGCTGATTTGCACCTGTATATGGCTCGCTCCCGCATGCATTTCGCCCGCATCATATTATTTAAACATGCATTTCCTGTCATGCACTGCTACACGTGTGTCGCATCCATGTACGGACGGACCAATATCAGATAGCGGCTATCACACGTGCTAGAACTAATTCACACTTATGTGAATCTGTACGTTAAGGTGAAGGGTATACCCAACTAGGGAAGCCAATTGATTTTAATTGTTAGCTACTAAACCAGATTATTATTATTATTATTTGTAAACATTTTTTGTCTCAAAATGGTTGTTAAAACATTTTGGTGTTCATACTGGACTCACGGACCTAGGCCAAGTGAGCCGCAGCTTCAATTATTGGGTTCATATGATTTGCATCGTCCTGCAAGAACTTACGAACAATACGACACGTGTTCAGGATAGCGGCCTTTTGCATTGTCATGTATATGTTTTCGGGTACATCGAGCATTCGTAAGGCAGTCAGAAGGTGTTTTGGAATTACACCAGTGCTAGACAACACCAACGGCAAGATGTACACTTTATTCATATTCCAGATTTTAATTATCTCCTCTTTTAATTCTGTATATTTCTGTATTTTTCTCTGTAATTGTTTTATGTAAATTATGCGTATTTGGCACTGCAACATCTATTAAATAAACTGTCTTTTTTCTGTTTGTCAATCAAAGTTATATCAGGTCTATTGTTGTGTATAGTTCTGTCTGTCAATATTGCTCTGTCGTAGTACATCTTGTAATTGTTGCTCTCGAGCACTGGTTTCGGAGTGTATTGGTAGTATGGGATGGGTTTCCCAGAGGTGAGTTTTATGTTTAAAAGCTAATTTTTGGTGTATAATATTGCATACTTGGTTGTGGCGGTGAGTATAGTCTGTTTGGGTAAGATTAGGGCAAGCACTAGTTATATGTTGAATTGTTTCAGATTGTCTATTGCATTTTCTACACTTGTCTGTTATCAGAGTACGGTCTTTAAGTATGTATTTTTTGTAATTTCTTGTGTTTATTATTTGATCTTGAATAGCAATTATAAAACCTTCTGTTTCTGGGAAGAGGGAACCTAATTTTAAAAATTTATTACTAGCTATTGAATCTACATGTGGTTGTGCAAGATCGTGGTAATGTCTTCCGTGTAATTCTTTTCTTCGCCATGCTGCTGCTTTTTGGATTTCATACTCTTCTCTGCTAATAAACTGTTTGTCTTTGTTTTTCAAATTCAGTGGTGTGTAGTTATCATCTACGTCCACCACGGTAGAGTGTATATTGCTGGTGGAGGATTTGGCATAGAAAAAACTTCTGAAATGTTTTGTTTGCTCCATCAACATAAGCTTGAGATCAATCAAACCCCGGCCCCCTTTTTTCTCTCTTTGCAGTTGCTCTCTCTATTGCTGATTTAGGATGTAAGTAGTTATGTTTGGTTAATGTAGTTCTAGTGGTTCTTTCTAGTTTATTTATATCTGTTTTTGTCCATTTTATAACACCAAATGAGTATGTGAGAATAGGCACAGCGTATGTATTTATGGCTTTAAAAAGGTTTTTGGAATAAAGTTGTTTCTTGCATATGAGATTTACCCTTCTGAAATATTCTTGAGTTAACTTCTTTTTTATCTGAATGTGCCGTATCCTTTTTGCTTGTTGTACACCAAGATATTTGTAAGTATCATTTGGTTCCATTAGCCTAAAATTAAATTCTTCGCTTTCTTCTGTGTTTGTCCCTTCGACTTTTCCCTTATAAATCCTGAGTGTTCTGCATTTATTTAATCCAAACGTCATATTTATGTCTGTACTAAAATGTTCTGTAATTTTAATTAATTCTTTCATTTCTTTTTCTTTTGACGCAAATAATTTTATGTCATCCATATACATGAGATGACTGATGCATGTGTTGCTAGATAATTTGTACCCACTATCTGATTCATTGAGTAAATGAGATAGAGGGTTAAGGCCAGGCAAAACCATATAGGACTGAGTGAATCTCCCTGGAAAATGCCATTCTCGATTGGGATTTCATCTGTGCTGAATGGTATCGGAGTCACAAGTCAGTAGCAATGTTGTTCTCCAATCAATCATGGCATTCTCCAAGAAAGTTATTAATGTGGGATTTACTTTATAGAGTTGTAATACGCGTAATAAGCCATGGATGAGGGAGACTATCGAAGGCCTTCTGGTAATCAATATAGGTTATATTAATATTTTTACTCCATTTATGTGCATGCTGTAGAATGGTAGAGTCAATTATTAGCTGCTCCTTACATCCCATATGGTTTCGCCGGCATCCCTTTTGTTCTTCAGCAAGAACTTGATTGGCTTCTAAGTGTAAATTTAGTTTATTAGCGATGCATGCAGTGATTAATTATAAAGTGTAGGTAGACAAGTGATTGGACGGTATTTAGAGGGATCTGTAGAATTTTCACATTTTGGTATCATAAATGTTACCCCTTTAGTTAGGAATTTTGGTAATTCGACTTCACCTTTTATGACTTCAGAATAGCAGTGCTGAGCCTGTCATGTAATATGAATAACTTTTTTAACCAAAAATTATGAACTCCATCAATCCCCGCTGCTTTCCAGTTTTTCATTTTCCGTGTAACCTTTTCTACATCTTCTCTACTTATTTCAGTAAACTCCATCTCATTAATATGTTCCCATTTAATTTCCTCTTCCTTTATCCATGTTGCCTGATGATTATAATCTGCATGTTTTTTCCAAATATTGGTCCAGTAGTCTTCAAGAGCGTCAGCTGTTGGTGTGATTCTTTCCTTTATTTCGCTTTGGTTTGTACATTTGGGTTTTCCTAGGTTTCTGTAAAACAATTTCTCATTCTTCAGGAACAGCGTGTTGTCTTCCTTACGCTGCAGTGCTTTTTTATATCTCCTTAGCCGCTGTGTCTTTAATGATAATTTTTGTTTCAATTTGAATGAATGAAATTTTTTGTTCATTGTGATTTTTCTTTGCAGCTCTAATACCTTTTTTTAGCTTATCACAAAGTAATTGATATTCCAACCGAGTCTGCTCATTTGAGACCAAGGAACAACGAATAAACAACTCTCTCTTTTTTGCACACATTTCCTTGATTTCCTCTGTGATCCACCCTTTATTTTTAGGCTTGTTAGTGCCTCTGACCCTAATTTTAGGTATGTGTTGATTAAAAGACAATAACAAGGTGTCATGGAAAGAATTAAAACTATCGTCTCCAAACGATTCAGCTATGTAAACCGAGTCCCAATTTACATGTTCGAGATCAGACTTAAGCTTTTTCAATGTTTACTAAATTTAAGTCTCTTACCCATTTATAGAATAATGGATAATTTTTGAGATGAAATGGTAAATCTGCGCACTGAAGAGTGTGATCAGAGAGTGATAATTCTAGCACCTTTGCATTAGTCAAATCAACATTGCTTAATGTGATCTATACATGTACTGCTATGGCTGGTAACTCGAGTAGGCGCAGATATAAATTCGTTTTAAACCCATGGGACAACAATAAGCTACAAAAATCTCTTGATTCAGAACTATTTGATAAAATATCTAAATTTAAGTCACCGCAGATAATTACTTTTCTTTTGGTTGACGTAAGAACTGATTCTAGCAAAAGATCCATACTAGCCAAAAAGTTGTCCTCGTTTCTTTTTGTGTTCGGGCGGTAGACACAAATAATTCGAATTTCGCGGAGTTTGATTCCACAGATTTCAAAAACATACTCAGTCGATTGCTCCTTTAACATTGGAATATCGTTAAATGGTGTATTTTTACGTACAAATATACAAGCACCTCCTTTACTGCGTTTAGTGCTTCTACAGTAAAAGCTTCCCAAGGTGAATCCCCCTATCTTTGTCATTTTAAGCTCTGACTCATTTCGGTGGTGCTCAGTAATGCACAACACTTTTACTCTACGACCTATTTCTGTGTTGAGCCATATTTCTAATTGACCTATTTTGTAGGTATTTAGGCTTCGAATGTTAATATGAACGATTTTATCATTACTTTCATGCAGTTCTGTACCACCTAAACACGCATCATCATGCTTCCTTTTCTTTTTTATATAACAGACAGGCTCGTTACGATGCACGAAATAACCGCTCTGCATCAGTATCGATTTTTACCATAGAATTTTTAGGGGAGCTAGTTAGTTTTTCTGATCTATTGTTATTTGAGATATATTGCGTTACCCTACCAATATCCTTTCTTAATTTTTCTATATCTTTTTCAATTCTAATTTGCCAGGCAGGTTTTTTGCACTTTTGATTCTTATTGTTATTCGGTTTTGCTTGTGGTTCGATTTTGTGTCCTAACTGTTTGCAAATAACTAATGCGCTGCAGTATATTAATGTATGTATGTATGTGATATCTGATTTATCTGTAACTACTTGTCCTAAAATATTGTTGTTGAAGATGCTAATTATTTGGTGTAGTTTTTTATCTTCTCTCAGTCGCGGTAGCCTAGGTCGTGTAGAAGGGTCAGTTCCTGTGTATTCTGTGAGTGCTGTTTGTAATTGTTCCGTTAATTCTTGAATAAATAAATCTGACTGAGGTTCGGAGGTGTTTACTCTTGGAATAGATAATGTTGGTATGTGGGATGTCGAGGATGTTTGGGTTGTATGATCGAATGGTGTGAGTAATTCAGGCGATTCATTTGTAGAGGTAATGGTACTTCGAAGTGAGCTTAAAGGCAAGTTTTCTTCAGAACTAGAATTATACGTATGCGTTAGTAGAGTTGGTTGACTATGATGTGAAGTCTGTAGCCTCATGTCTTCTGCGGCATCGATGTTGAGTTGCTCCCTGACTTCAAGCTTTATTCGGTTTAAGGTATCATCAGATAGTAGTTTATTTCTTAATATCACCCTGTATTGGTCTGCCACTCTTTGCTCTGTAACATTTATGTCCGGATACTTTTGTCTGAATTGGTCGTAGAGGTTCTTACAGTACATAGTACGATCTGTATCTAACTTGGTGATGTAGTAATATGTACGCATGATAAAGGTATTTATTTCATCTCCCCACCTCATGCGGACTCTGGGTTTACCAGCCTTGGTGGTCGCAGGATTCGTGGCTGGTGCCTCCTGCGAAACAGCCAAGGTTGGAGTAGCTGTGAAACTATCCGGACAATTTGTGAGGGTGAGCTCACTTTGTTCGGGATTCCCGCTAAGCGCAGGTCCCCCGGCAGAGGGCCGCCCACCTAAACCCTCGCCACCGATGGCTCGTATGCTGTGGCGCCCAGCACCGGCTCCAGGCGCGCCCCGGCGATCGCCCCCGGGAAGCGGCAGTATACGTAATTTTCTGTTTCTTAACTCCATTATAATGGGTATGCTATGGCCTTGTTGGTCACTCGCACAGTAATTGCGTTTGCGAATGTCCGCCCCCTACGTGGCTTAGATGGTCAAGCACGGCGTAAGGTTAGACTATAGGGGGCTTATTATTATTATTATTATTATTATATTTAAACAACTTGGGGGCTTCAGTCTCTCGGTAAACACCTATACTATAGTTAGCTATTTGATCTGGTTTTGCACTGGAATTTTGAATTACCGCCAAAAGTGGCCACTTTTGGCCTGAATATTTTTTTTAGTACAAAAACAGACCCAACATTTGGGCATAGTTATAAGTGTTTGCCGAGAGACTGAAGCCCCGTAATTATTTAAAATATATTTGTTTTGGTAGCTAACAATTAAAATCAATTGGCGTCGCTAGGGTGGCCTACCCGTCACCTTAAATGCGTAAT